>JAZGTK010001862.1:0-35527 GCA_036877625.1 Ambastaia sidthimunki | reverse complement strand
TAAAAAAATCTCTTTTTGACCTTTTTATTCTTAGATGTTTTGATACCTTCTAACTGGTAACTTAGGAGTTTGTCAGGTTTTGATGTTGAACACTCTTCACCAATCCAAGATCATTATGCAGAAATATAATGAAACTGTTCACAAACTGATTTTTTCACACTGCCGTTCTGTGGCACAGTTTGCATTATTCTTGTTTGTTTGAGCATCTCGCCCAGTGTGACACAGCAGAATTGGCTCAAGCAATGGCATGAGTTTGTGGGACTGTCTGTTGTGATATTCAGCAGACCGGACTGCAGTTGTTTGTTTTGCAGTGTTTAGTGATGTTAGTGGCACACAAATGACACAATTCATCTTTAAGGCTTTAGCAGAAATGGCATTTAGGTGTTGATGATGACAGGGTATGTTCTGATAGTCGTATTGTACTTAGTGATCATTAACTGTATATGTGACTGAATTCATTATTAAATGAAATTTAATAGTACATTTGCAGCATTTATTGTTCTAGATGAATATCTGTACAGTATGTTAATGAGTTTGTGCTGATGATGGAAACTCTTTCTTCAGGTTACTCTGAGGATGGAGGTGCAAAGAAAGGAGAGCTGATCTCAGAACATGAGTTTGCAGATGGACCAGTCCGTCTGGATGATGAACAAGAGTTTCCTCCAGTTAGCTTTCAGAAAACCTGAAGCCGAAACTCATCTGTCTTTCTATGACCTCAGAACATCTGATTTCATCTGTTCGCTCTTATACATCAGACCCCTGATGCTGCAGCAGAGTGTAAAGTGATGTTCAGTGCTGGTCTGGATGTCAATATCACAGCTGCTGTTAATGTTTCAGCTGGAATTTGAATTGGAATGATGTAGAGGATGCAGTGTTCCTGTAGCTCAACTGGTAGAGCATTGCGTTAGCAGCGCAAAGGTTGTGGGTTCGATCCCAGGGAACACAAGTACTGATAAAAATGTATACCTTTGGATAAAAGCGTCTACCAAATGAATAAATGTAAATGAATTAACAGAAATGAAATTCAGCTAATTATTACTTATTGATTTCCTGAGAGATCTTTCCAGTTCTGGGAACTAAAGTGTTCTTTCACCCTGATTTATAAAATAATGGTTAATTTATTTATGTGAATTAAAATTTTACATTCTGTTTAGAAATTGATTTGAAGTGAAATGACATTCTTACATTGTCTGTGATGTAAAATCCTGCTAGACAGAAGAAGTGTCAAAGACAGATTAGATTTAGCAGCTCAGACTCATATTATACAAATACATTCAAATTAGGAAGTGTGTTATAGGAAAATGATTCGTGCATGTGTGTGTTTATAATCCATCTGTGTAACCACAAAATTTTTCAATACATTTTCATTTTGCACTGTTCATAAATGCTTGTAGAAGTGAAGTACTCTCACTAAAAAAAGACAAAGTGATTTAGGATTTGTGTAAATGTGTGCAGTAAAATTAATAGTGATTAATAGTTCCTAATGTTCAGTATCGGTACATTTAAATCATTAAATCATATTTTTTAGCTATTAGGACTGAAAAAAAATTGTGAGGAGACCTAACAAAATATCCTGTAATGTTTTTTTTGTATTGTAGTTGTCAATTCCCTGTACAAACTTTACAATGAGTCGGTGATTCACTGCTGTTGATTTTAAAATGGGATCCTTTTCTAATAAAATGAAGTTGCCTAAATGAATATTTAGTGTTTCTGTTTGTTTTGGGGATGATTGTAAAAGCAGTAGCAGGTACTCAATAAACAACAATCACATACATATGACGACATGGTACAACACATTTAGAACAAATGGGAAAAAGGAAACACTTAATAATAAAAACTTGCATGAGATTGTAACACACAGAACCTTCACACAGAGATGTAGTGCGTTTGTTTGCTGTGTTAAAGAGAACTAACTCAGTATAGAGTTGATTTTATTTTTTGGCTTTTTTTATTTATTAAAGAAGAGTGCTTGAACATTAGAAAATATCAACAAGCAAAACCAAATACACAGAACACACGCGCGTTCTCGAGCGCGTGATCGGTTTCGTGTAGTGAGGCTGGCGTCGCTGGCTGGTGACGCATGCGCTGTGGCGGAGGCGCGGTGCATGCTGGGATATGTCCACACGCTCCTCCCCACGTGTTTGAGTGACTGTATCGCTGCGAGCAGAAACGGAGCAACAGCCACAGCGGTTCGTCTGATATACACACACATCACAGTGTCGGACTGCAGGAGCTACGGCAGCCTCCTCCAGTACCACCCCGTCTGTGTAGCACAGCACAGGTCAGTTTCATCACTTTCACTGCTGGCATTTGTGTATTTAGTGCACCAGCAGAGGCCTCGCTGTGTGTGTCAGTTGTGTTGAGTGTGAGCTGCTAATGTTAGCGTTTGTATCAAAAGTTACAAACATGTAACATTATGATATACACATACACAGATTAAGGATGTTGGTAAAAAGAGCTGATCTGCGCCGTGTTAAGCGTGTCGTTGTGTTGTCTCAGAGCTGCTAACACAGTTTAGCATGCTGCTTCATTTACTGTCTGTCGTATGTTGTCTTCAACATCCTGTATTTCAACTGTACTGTAGTCTGATGTGTATGTTTCATACAGTTAATGACCCTCAGTATTCATTCACTGAAGATCAGTGTCCATACAGTTGTCATGACGATTAGTGATAGATAATATGAATAGATGACACCATAACCTCTTATAGCTCGGTGTGCACATGGACAGATGTACACTGTTTACTGTTATATTAATTTTAGGGGATATTGGGTAAATGTAACTAAGCTGGGTACGTTTGAGGCCATTTTTCATGTATGTTGAACATAGTTAATGTCATGGATTCAGTATGAGTCATATCTTACTTGCATTACTGTTATACAAATACTGCTATACTAATCTCACCACAGGAATAATCTGGTGTGTTTTGATTGATTTTTTTCTGACTATAAACTTGTTACAGCTTGCTTCAACATGTTTGTGAGTGATTTAGCTATTGTGTGTCTGCAGGATTAAAATCCACCAGAAGAGGTTTCGTCAGTATTTTCATTATGGCCAGTGGTGATGATGACGATCCAATTATACAAGAGGTAGATATGAACACTTGACTTTCACAGAATCAACACATTTAATGCCTAAACAATTCTCACTGCTTTCCTTCCTGTTAGATTGATGTCTACCTGGCCAGAAGTCTTGTGGAGAAGCTGTATTTGTTCCAGGTAACAGTGTCAGATAATATTCCCATGTTCTAGTTATTTAGTTGTAGTCTAGTTGGTTATGCTAGTGGTTAATCAGACTGGTTCTTGCAGTGGCTGTTACAGATATCTGGGTAGCTGCTATGTACAGTTATTCCTGTAAAAGATGTTTCAGATTTAGAAGAGCATAAATTAGCTTTCATTGACCTCCATTCACTTTCACTCAGAAATGTACCGGGTGCTTGTGCTTTTGGCTGTTCTGTTACAGCACTGGTAGTGGCCGAAGCAGTTCATTTTAAATGGCTTAATACTGCCTGATTGTTCTGTGCGTGACTAGTTGCGTCATGTTTGGTCATTGTTTTTAATTGTTTCTTTTCTTAGTACCCAGTGCGTCCAACTAGCATGAACTATGATAACGTGACTCATTTGTCAGCCAGAATTAAACCCAAACAGCAAAAGGTGATGTGACAGTTTCTACAGTTAACAGAATGAATGAGTCCTTTAAAACTGTTTCCGGAGCTCATGGGTTTTCCTCCCCACGTTCAGGTTGAGCTTGAGGTTGCCATGGATACCATGAGTCCAAACTACTGCCGCAGTAAAGGGGAGCAAATCGCTCTAAATGTGGACGGCACTTCTTCAGAGGACTCCAGCACCTACTGCACGTGAGCAGCAGCACCGTTTCCTCCAGCCCTTAATATTCACTCCAATTCTTCATTCCAACTTCTTTCTTACAGGAAAATGATGGACAAGCAAACGTTCTCATCAATCCAGGCTACCACAAACACATCCCGCTACGCTGCAGCTGTGTTTTGTAAAGGTTTGCCATTTATTTTGTCACCGTAATATAAATGAAGTGTCATGAGTGCTACATCATTTCATTTTATAGTCAATGTGTGACAAATAGCTTTATAATTGAGAAAAAAGGTTGGACTTGATTTTATCCAACTGGAATGGATTGGGCTGTGAAAAGTGGGCGTTACGTGTCAGTTTAAATTTTTGTCAGTTTGTATTGTTACACTGCAGAGACTGAATCGTGTTGGCAGCATGAATGTGTGTTAGGACATGTTGATTACTGATGTTTGTTTGTGACAGGAGAGCTTCACCTTACTCCACTGCAGGGAATTCTCCAGATGAGACCCAGCTTCACATACCTGGACAAAGCTGATGCTAAACACAGAGAAAGAGAGGCAGCCAATGAAGGTAGAGAGGAGTTGTCATGTTTATCATTTCTTTAAATGTCAGGTGTGATCTTAAAGGGCAAATGTCGAACTTGTGTTCTTGTATTATGTTGTATTTGCATGTTAAAGCTTCACCATTATTTTTCCATTGTTTTATGTCTTGGTTCTGAACTGTGATAGTTTTGTAAGTGTTTTCTGAGCTGGTTAGTGGGTGCTGCTAACAGATGTGTTGATCAACAGCTGGAGACTCCTCTCAGGATGAAGCAGAAGATGATGTGAAACAGATCACTGTAAGACTCACAAATGTTTCTCATTGATCTTCTACAGCTGCCCAGAAATGATCATTTCAGTTGTTTTCTTGCTCTTTGACCAGGTGAGGTTCTCCAGGCCTGAGTCAGAACAGGCCCGGCAGCGGCGCATCCAGTCATACGAGTTTCTGCAGAAGAAGCAGGCTGAAGAACCCTGGACCCACCTGCAGTACCACGGTACAAAGGTAATGTGGTCATGTGACCCACCGCAACAGCACTCGTGACTGACACGTGACTGAGAGGCTTTACATCAGTGTAAACATCAGAGTCATAAAGAAAGACCGAAGGAAAAAAGCTTTCACACGTTTCAGTATCACAGGAAAGGAACTGTATAACAAAGACTTTCCATACAGATCAGACACAGCTGAAGTACAACTGTACATAAATTGATCAAATTCTGTTAAATTGAAACATTGTGCTTTGGGGAATGTTCAATATCAAACATGCTAATGAAAGTTTCTGCCTGGACAGAAGTGTTTGTGTGTGTAATACGCTAATACTGTGTAAATGAATATTGTACATTACTATTATGCTTTAATCATTCGGTACCGCAGTATATGAAAGAACTGTGGTATTTATCTGATACTGTAGCTCAGCTGGTGTTGTTAGCAGTGCAAAGATATTTCCAGAGAACATGTCCTGATGTGTTTGTTAAATCTGCTGTGTGTCTGAGTAAAAGCATCTGTCAGTCTACGATACGTCACTGTTATGTAGCGCAGTGCTGTTTGTCAGTGGCTGTGGTTGTGTATGAACTCGTGTGTTATTGTGATGTAGGATGGGCGCTCTGAACACGAGCGTCAGTATCTTTACTGTCAGACCATGGACACCACAGAGAACACAGAGCTGGTGAAAACTCCACGGTTAGTGAATTCACTGACTCTCTACAAACACTGCAGCTAATGATAATAATGAGCTCATGCTTTTGTTCACACGCAGGGAATATCTGTCCATGCTGATGCCTCCTTTAGCTGAAGAGAAAGTGTAAGTGGAATGAAATCTGGGTTATGAAACTGATAGTTCTGATTGGATGCGATCAAACATTCACGCTGAAGTTTCAGCGTTGCTTGGTCACTGTACACAGCTTGCAGTTAGTCTGTGTTTGTTTGTTTTCCTCTTTCTCTAGTGTCAAACCGATGGGTCCCAGCAACGTACTGTCCATGGCCCAGCTTCGCACCCTTCCCCTGGGTGACCAGGTCAAGACTCTGATGAAAAACGGTTAGAGTTACATCATCTGTGATGTGTTGTGTCACTTTGACTGTTTTCTGTTTCATTTATACAATCTTTTTATTCCTCATAGTCAAGGTCATGCCGTTTGCTAATCTCATGGGGCTGCTTGCGTCAGGCACAGACTCCACTGCAGTGCTGCGCTGTATACAGCAGGTGGCGCTGCTGGTGCAGGGGAACTGGGTGGTGAAGAGGTGAGAGAGTTGTTCCTTATGTTTACACTTATCCAAAACTCCTGATGCATAATTAATAATAAGATCAAATGAGAAGATATTCATGTGTTAATGAGATATTTAGCCGTTAAATTGCTGTTGTTTTTGGCAGTGATGTGTTGTATCCCAAGAACACATTTAGTTCACACAGTGGGGTTCCCGCTGAAGTTCTCTGCAGGGGACGAGACTTTGTGGTGAGATTCATTTCTAACTGAAGATTGAAGTTTTTGAAGTAAAGCTGCAGTCTGTAATATCTCTGGTTAAATCAGTTCTTGAGAAAGTACGTGACAGACAATCTCTTTACCTTACCTTGATTCACAATAATAATAATTATCATAGTTATCATAATGATGTTCTAGAATTGAAGTTGTCAGTAAATATTTGAAAGAAGATCCGGCTACTGTATCACATCTGCTTACTGAAGATGGTGCAGCGTCTGTAGTTTTGGCTTAATTCACATTAAGAAAATAACAGATGTGATAGAGGCACAAGTTATGGATTACAGCTCTAATACTGTTTCTGTGTCTTTGTAAGAGCAATGAAGTCTTTTAGATGTAAGTGCAGAACTGCTGTACTGATGCTGTTTCTTTGTCCCGTCAGATGTGGAGATTCACTCATGAAAGAAGCCTGATGAGAAAAGAAGTTGCTGCTATCATAAAGGTTCTTGTGTTGAGTTGATGCGAGATGTTGGCGATTGGTTTTGATGTTGTCTTCTGATGTTTGTTCTCTTCTCGTGAGCGCAGCTGCCTCCAGAGGACGTGAAGGATTTCCTGGAGCAGATGTCTGTTCCCAGATTAAACCGAGGCTGGGACTTTCTGTTGCCTACAGATCAGGACTTTGTTAGGAAGCACCCCGATGTGGCTCAGAGACAGCACATGCTGTGGCTGGGCATTCAGTCCAAGTATGAATAGAACTCGTCTACAGCTGTATTTACATTGAATTTTAACTTTCCTTAAACGTTTTTTAAAGATATTGTTTGTAATTTGAATGAAATAGTTTATTCAGATGTAAAAATTCTGACTTGTTTTTATTTATCTGCCTTTGTGTTGTTCCAAACTTGGGATTATTTGCTTTTTTCTGTGGAACAGGAGACTTGAACTTTTTTTTCTACTTTTAACCTCCATTATGACCATATCTGTCAAGCTTTAAAAACAGTTTCACCTTTCATATCAAATGTGCTACAGTCTCCAGTTTAGTCTTTGATAACATCAGATCCTGTCAGCTAATCCTGCACAGTGTTTGATTGGAGAGCTGCTCTCAGACCGCTGTGATTGGATGAACATTTCATGGTCCTGTGACTTCCTAACAAGATTTATATGTAAATGAATGAATTTAGATCACTTTACTCAGTGATTGATTTTAAGAATGTAAAGAGACTTTCAACCAGCATAACAAACAGTCTGGAACGGGTCACTTACCTGCCTTTAAACAAGTTTACAGTCTCCCAGTTTCTAAATGCAGCACTGTATTTTCAGGTTGGAAAAAGTTTTTAACTTCTCCAAAGATGACTTTGTGCCTAAAAAGGATGCTCAGATAGGTATGTTTTTATATATAAATATATATATTGTATATTTGAAGTGTATGTAGAATATATTTATTTATTAGTTGTTGAAAATGGGGGTGTCACAGTATACAAATCTTTGACATTTTAACACAGCAGGTGGAGTTATTACAATACTTACTAATTCTCCACACATATTTTGAGTGTGATAATATTGGCCAAAAAATATATAAAAATGTAAAGCTAATTTTGACTGATAGCATTATTTTAGTTTAGTTTTTAATTTTTGATAGGATTTGTGATAATACTGTTTGTGTGAATTGTTCAGCACATAATAATAGTGTATTGAAGATCTGATATTGTGACAGTTGTAGTTTGTGAAACTGAATACAGTCAGCGTTCTACATGTGTTTGATTCAGAGCCGGTTCATGTTAGCGGGGAGCAGCGTCTGAAAGCAGCGATGGAGAACGCTCGGGAGAACCACACCGCCCTGCAGAGGGAGATGGATGCTCGCAGACTGAAGGCATCCAAAACCCCGGGGTCCTCCGCTCAAGCCCACATCCCACTGCAGGTCAAACAAGAGCCCATGAGTGACTCTGAAGAGCCCATGGACACCTCAGAGTCTCTCACCAACGGCACCGTCAACGGTTACCCCAACTCTCCCATCATGGACCCTCATAACGGGCACGGGTCGGGTCACGCGCCCACCCCTGAGCTCCAGGAGTTTGTGCGGAACACCTTTCTGAAGCACCATGTTCTGTGCCTGAGTGAACTGAAGAGGCTGTTTAACCTGCATCTGGCCAGCTTACCCACGGGTCACGCTGCATACAGCTGCGTCACAGACCGCATGCTGCAGGACGCAGTGCTGCAGAGCCACTGCAAACAAATCCTGGTGCCTGTAAGTACACACAGCCGCATGCTCCATCCTGATCAACCACACCCCTCAACTTTACTTTAACCAAAGCCCCTTTACTTTAACCACAGCCCCTTTACTTTAACCTTTGACCCTTTCTATAAGGGTGTGTAAGTGTGAGGTTTGTTCTTGTTCTCAGGACTTGTTGGATTAAGGGTGTGTGGTGTAGAGCAGAAAGCAGGGCTTATGCCTGTTAATGTAGTTAAAAGCATTACTAGTGAGCAGAGACTCATTCCTGAGTCTGATCTGATGTCTGTGATTAGTTGTTGGTTAAAGACAAACATGTAACTGTATTCAAACAGAATAGAACTGCAGGAAGTTTCTGCTTCTCTCACAGCATTAGAAGCTGTTGTTCTCTCTTCATTCCTTCACGTGTTAGAAATATTTTCTCTAATCTGATTTTCTCTAACATTTCTAAATACTCTTATACTCTTGATACAATGACACATCTTACAAAATAATTACACCCGTCCTTTAATTAAAAATAACTACATTTATCAGCACATTTATCCAGGTGTTAAAGACGTGTGTGTGTGTTCAGTTTCCTCCTCAGAGCAATGCCACTGCAGATGAGCAGAAAGTCTTTGTTTTGTGGGAAAGTGGAGAAACCTTTGACAAGGTATTCACTGAGAGATCTTCCCTTAAATACTTCATCATCAGCGTCTCTTTCTGTAAAGACTGTTACTGGTTCTAGCAGCTGTATCTGTTTTCTTCTCAGCACCGGCAGGTTCTGTTTGAGATCTTCATGAAGAACTATCGCGTCAGGAGAAACGTGATCCAGTCTCGTCTCACGCAGGAGCTCGGTGACGCTGTCACTAAAACAGACGTGGATCGACTGCTGAAGGTACATAATGCAATGAATTCATCAAGCGCTGGACCGGCGACGTTAACAAACAAAAGATACCAGATTGAGTATCAGAACAATATGATACTGAACATCCTGACCGAAAAAAGTGTGATTATAAATATTAACAAGTCATTGTCATCATATAGTGTAATTTGTTTGTGAGTTGACTTTATGCACAGTCACTTGGTTACTCTGCTTATAGAGAACAATGTGACAATTCTCTGCTCGCTGCTAATAACAATTTTTTGCTTAAGACAGAAATTTGGTTTGTGTTTCCAGATTTTAAATCTCTTTTTGGGTATTGTTGTGTTTTTAGGAGCATGTTATTTTTGTTCAGTCAGTATTCCTAAAGCATTTTATGGATTTTAGCATTAATGTATCAGAGTAAATAAACTTCAGAAATTCTTTGTAATTTAGTGTTTCCAGCAAGTGTCAACACAGTGTTTCTGTGATTTTTGTTTTCAGGAATGCTGTACTAGTTTAGGAGGGATGTGGTACCTGAAGGGTACAGTACACTCCTGACAGGAAGTGCTGGAGCCGGCCGTCACATCAGACTCTCAGAGTTCAGTGAGAGTTCACACAGGAAGAGCTGACACATGAAGCAGTCATTATCCTCAGCTGATGAAGACCAGAGTGATGTCTTCACACCGCAGGAGCGTCTGCACACAGTAACCCTTCTGAATGATTAGAAGATTAAAGAGCATCACTGGTCCAAACTCACAAATCACATCATCTCAGAAACAAAGGGCTGAGGGTCTGTTTGATCATGTAAATGTTTAAGTTCAAAGAAAGGAGATGTTTTATTTATGACCTCGTTTGAAATTAGTTATTAATAAATAGAAGAAGAGATGATGGTTCTAATCTTATCCTGCTGGGGAGATTCTTGACTGATTTTGGTACGGTTCACAACATTAGGTTGAGTGGGATAAAAGGTTGTTGGGTTTAATGATAATTTCCTTTGATTTCTGTTGCATATTATTTCTTAAATTACTGTTTCTTTAAGTCCCATTATTTCATGCTCTGTTCTCTGTAAATGTTTACAGGCCTCTTGAAATCTGTTCAACCAAAGCAACTTACAGTTCTTCAGTGGGACAAAACATTTAGATTTGGATTCTGGGAGCAGTTCATGTTAAAGCAAAATATGGTGATTATTGTCACCAATGACACAGAAAAGGTTCATGTATTAATTATGGCTCATAATTCATTTTCTTTTCCATTTTTTAACATTGTGACTGAAAGGTTGAAACATCACAAGCATGTTCTGCTCTGTTGAAGATGAAAGATCTTGTCTCCACTGCAGTAATGGTGACCTTTAAGAATGCATGTGTAATGCCAAAGAGGGTTTCAAAAAAAATTCATTTCCTCCTTATACTGGTTAAAAGATGTTCTGGAGATTAAAGGGAAGTTGGGTGATGATGTCTCATGTTTAGTAGCTAAAGCTGTTTGAGAGTTTCTGTTTTCTGCAAGTAAGAGAAAGTGCCTCTTCAATATTCAGGGGAATTATTGTATAGTTATAAATAAAATATCACCAGTGAAATAACCTGTCTATACACCTACAGCCAACAAGTCTGTGTTCTCCAATTCACGCAGTATGTAAAACATCAGCTGTCTTTTTTTAAATCATTCCACATATTTGGTCAGTGTAAATGTTTTGTGGCAGGTGTGTGTAGTCACACACAGGTTTCAGCAGCTAAACATTCACTCACCCGGATAATTTTTATTTATCATTCAGAATAAACACTGCAGCTGAAATCTGGTCTCCAATACTTCTGAGTTCTTTATGCTTAATGCTTGTGAACATGCAGAAATATTATCTCAGTTTAAAAGTCTAATGTAAACAGTTAAGGGTTAAGCACAGAGAAATAAGCACAGAATCTAAAAATCGCACCAGTTAAACTCAGTTCACATTTCAAAATTGAAAAGAAAGTGCTGTATTATTACATGACCTGTTTTCTCTGTGATGAAGGTGGAGATAAAGCAGGTTTCTTTGTACAGTGAGTTCTGTTCTGTGTCTGCCTGATAAAGACATTACCTAACAAACTACATCACTGAAATCTTATCAAGAGCTTTGATTAGAAACAGTCTTCACAGACAGCCGTCCTCTCATGTCCTGCCTCTCAACATCTCCCTCTAGGTGAAAAGTCCATGTTGTGTTCTGAGCAGATCACCAAAAGCTAAAGATAAAATGATTTACTGCAGGGCTGTACTTGTCCAGATTTACGTAGTCACGTGGCTAAAACATATTCGGAATAGTACAAGAACATCAAACTTAAGCAATGAGAAAACGAAGTAAATTTAACACTGAAACAATCTTAGTATCACTGAGTTTCTGATGTTTAACATCACATACTAAAATATGTTTTTAAATTGTCTTTTTGATTCAAAAGTTGTTTTTAACATTTATAAATATTTACATAAGTGCTTTCTAAAAAGCCTGAGGACAGATTTAAAGTGGCTCAAAGGTATTTGGACAGTTAAAATTTCACAAAATGTATGAATTAAATACATACACATGCAAAAACAAGATACACTTGGAAACAAGCAAACAAAACAAAAAAGTAAAAAAAAAATAAACATGTATATATTGTTCAAAATTTAGACTAACTATTTGGACACATTTTGGTGGTCGGACTAAAACGAGCACAGAAACAGCTGCTGTAAAGAAAAGTTAAGTAACTTCAAAGAAAAGACACCATTTGCTTGTAGAGGTCATTTAGTTTGATAGTTAATCTAATGCAGCGGCATTTATGCATTTTAAATGCAAATACTTTTGGAGCCATTTGTCAATGAGTGCTGAGACGTGATTGTCATGATGTATCAGCTTTACTGTCTCTACAAGCTCAAGCTCAGTTTACTAAAGAATTCTTTCTAATGAGACTGTCTGTCTGTAAGAGTGTGAAAATCTGCTAGATGCAGAGCGGGGCCTCAGTCAGCATGATTCAGCTGGATCCTGTTCTCCTTCAGGTCCTCTTTGCTCTTTTGAATAAAGGTGAAGATCTCATGAAATAGGGTCTTATATGCAGGTGGTTGGGTCTGGTCGTGTGTGTTTACACTCTGCAGGGGTGCGTGTGTTTGGACAGAACCGCTGACGAGTGTCTGAACGGCTCTGTGATTCTGTTGCAGCGTCCGGCTCTCACAGCGACGCAGCAGTGTGTCATATTTCTCCTGCAGGGCAACGTATTCAGCATCCACCTCATTTAACAAAGACATGCCACAATGCTTCACATCCTCAGCCTGTTTACAACAGCCCCGCCCACTCTCACTGTCTAATGCCCCTCCCTCCTCACAGCCGGAACCGTGGAACCTCTGGTCGCTGCTACAGTGCATCAGGCCACGCCCCCTCTGGTCGACCACGCCCCCTTCCTCGGAGGTGGCGAGGAACACAGCGTCTGATGGTTGGCTTTGACTGCTGCACTTGGAACGTAAAATAAGTCGTAGCTCCTCAACTTCAGCCTCCATCTCAGCCAGGCGATCCCTGTAGTCTCCCAGCAAAGCCAGTTTTGGCTCCAGTTCACCAAGGTTGCGTACCAGGGCATCAGCTTCCTGCTCCGCAGCCTTCCTCAGAGAACGCTCTGTGTTCAGCTGGGTCTGCAGGGAATGTACAGAGCCCAGGAGGTCCATGTGCTCCACCTCATTCTCTTCCTGTTTTAAAGCTGTACGGCTGGCAGGATAGGAGTCATCGGAATACCTGACAGAAATGTAGCATGGTTGAAATCAGAGCCATCAGTAAGATAACTTAAGACTGAAATCTGTAAGAGAGCTGGACTGTAAAAAAATGGTAAATTATTGTAATGCCATACATACTGTAGCTCAAAAACAACATTTAACTGCATTTTATTATATGTTAGAGAATATTAAATATATAATACACATTTAGCAGGCAAGACTGGTAAGAATGTTCTTCATAATTCTGAGAGCTGCAAAGTCTAAATTCCAGGTAAATCCAGCTTTAACTAATCCACTTAAACCCTGACCGTTTCAGAACCAGGATGTTGACAAAAGCAGGTTTTGCAACAAAAATGCATGTTAATCAAGGAAAGAAATGAAGAAACCTTACTTGTGCAATAGACATTTCTTGCATGTGAAACCCTGAACTCGGTCAACAGGTTGTGTGGTTTCTGACCGTGAACTGGGCTGGTTCTGTTCAGAAGAAACCAGCTTCTTTATATCTCTTTGAAGTTCATCCACCTGCGTCTGCAGCCCTTCCACAGTCTCTGTGAGGCTGTATGAGAAGTTTTAATCTGCTTGACTTTATTCAGTTCTCTGAATATTTGTATGTCCTCAATGCTTTGTGTGAACCCTTACCTCTCAATCTTTATCTGAGCTGCTCGGTTCTCTAGAACCAGTCTTTCATTTTTCTGCTCTAGGTCTCGTGCAGTTAAGTCCAGCTGCTCATAAACTTTAGCATGTTGATCATTCACTGACCTCAGCAAATCCACCTGCTTACACAGATACTGAACAAAGAAAAAATGTTTCACCAAAATCTAAACAGCACATTCAAACACCCATATTTTTATTATTGAAACTATTTAATACATGTTCATATTCATCATAAAGCCACTTGGATGAAGGACAAATAAAAAGGTTCAGTAATTAATGTTTGGTAAATATTTTCATAACGCACATGACTGTGTCTTTTTGAAAAAAGACAGACATACAAAAGGCTTCGCTAGAGAAAAGAAACATGTAAGTCTGTCTGTAAGTCTATAATGCTAAGCTGTAAATCAGTTCAGTACCTCTATTTCCTGTAGCTGTTCCTGACTGGTACCACACACCTGCTGGAGTCTCTGTTCTAACTCTTGGTTCCGCTCCAGTAAATTTTTACCCAACTCAGCAGCTAAATGAAGATCTGCTCAAATAAGAGAAAATCCTCTGATGTTCAAAAACTGCCAGAGAATGTAATTGACAACATGTATTCATGTGGTCTATAATCAAAGTTCATTCAAGCAAATGTTCTTTAGTCTATTCTGTCTGAAAGCCAGTAAATGTGCCTGTCAGAACACTGATAGCCACCAACTGTTCAAATGCAGTTACATATTATAACAGCTAAAATACATACATGTGAGTGACAGGTAACAGACTGCGTTTACATTTTCAATTTAACTTCTGGTTCATTTCGTTTTTTTACTTTTATGTCTATGCACAATAATAATATTTGTTAGATTTGAATGACAGGTTAGGTTTCAGTTTACACTATCAGGCTGTTTAGTTCTTTTGCTAACATTTAAGGTCATAAATCGGGAAACTCTCAGTCTGATCTTTTGCATTTTCATTACAAAACTGACATTCACTATATTGTGTAAAAACACACACAGGATGTGGTGATGCACACACACACAACAAACATGTTCACTGCTTATTTCCTTCATCAAAGTTGTTTTAGTTTGAATTAGATTCAAGAACAGATTCCAAAATAAAAACAGCCCAGATGTTTTCACCTCATCAACATACTCACAGCAAAATAAGACATTTGGGGAATTTTCAGTTTCATTTGAAAACAACTACAAACTTGACAGCTGCTGTAGTACATCAGATACAGAATAACTCACCATGTTCCAGATCTTGATGGTCGTACCAGGGTTCCTCCTCCTTAATGTCAAATTCTCCTTCTGTCATGTCTGTGAGCATTTTTAAAAGAGAAAAACTCTTGATCTTTTACATTTACTTAGAACTATTTAAAATTTCACAAAAGTACATAGTTGAATTAAATACAATTATTTGTATCTTTAAACACTATGTATTAAAAGCAAATGTGATTGATGAATATGGAGAATGAGCTCAGGTTGAGTCTGCGGTGTGTAATGATGGAGAATGAGCTCAGGTTGAGTCTGCGGTGTGTAATGATGGAGAATGAGCTCAGGTTGAGTCTGCGGTGTGTAATGATGGAGAATGAGATCGCAGGAGGAGGAGCTGGACGTGCCACGCGACCTCTGAGCCGCTGATGACACTGTATCACATTTATCACAGTACAGTGCAAAGATCACAGGACGAACGCATCCTTCAAACGATTGTGTTTCATAATATCTGAAACAAACCTTGTAGGAGCGATGAAAAACATCGAGCATTCTTTATCTAGATTGCCCCCTAGTGTGCGTCTATCTCCCTCGGTGCCCTTTAAGGGCTCATAAACACGGTTGTGACTCGCCCGCAGGGAACTACATACAGTTTCAGTGTTCAGTCCTTCTGTGCTGAGTTCTCCTGTAAAGCCTCTTCGGTAGGCCAACACTTTAAAATAAATCCCTTTATTTACATAAGCTTTCATTTAATGCTCATTTACACAAAAAATAGCATTTTTAAAATGAGTTAATGCACAATAAAATAAAAATAACAATTGTATTTGCGTAAATTAACATAAAAAATTTAATAAATGCTGTAAACGTTAGTTAATGCATTAATTAATGTTAATGGCGTTATTGTAAAGTGTTACTACAGTGTTTGTCAAGTATTATTATCACAATGTAGCTGAGATACGCGCCCACCGGCAGTTTACAGCATGTGTTTCTTGACGGACTCTTTTACATGTGACACAGGAAGTGAACGTCTACCGTTGCGCTCCATTGACACGGGACAAACATATTTGTGTTTAGGATGACACTTAATGAAGATGTCATGGCTTAAATCGCACCACGCCTTCAGGTTTGTGTATTCGTCTGTTGGAATGGGGGCTTGGGGTGTTTCCTGTGGGGACTGTTCAGTAGTTTAAATGGCTGGTCAGGACACGGCGGATCTTCAGTCACATTGACAGACTGTATGTGTCATCTGCAGATGAGGACGCTGATCTTCATCGCGTGGCTTCTGCTCTACGTCTCGGTTCTGGTGTCAGTCAGAAGGATGTGGGCTGGAAAGTATGTTCGCAGTCCGCTGGCTCGAAATCTCTTCCTGAACATGGTGACAGACGGCGACGTACCCGGACACGAAGCCCAGAAGGTGAGAAATCTAACCAGTAACGTGTCAGAATCGACGCTCATAAGAAGCAGCATGTTTTTAGTTTGTAGACATAGTAACACGTACCAGACATTTACCCTGTTAACACAATGACTTCTTTCTATTCCATCAGAGTACAGTGTAAATAACAACAAACAAGACACACTGTACCTGTAAACTGTTGTAAAAAGTAAGTCAATATTTATTCTGTTGCTGTCTGATGGTTATTTATCAACATGTTTTTTTTTAATACCAGTGGTACCAGTGCTGTCCAGACCTGCTTGGAGAAGAAGTCGGATCTTTGTTTGTGCAGAGCCATCTGGATGCTGAGACACAGGCTTTCCTCAGCAGGAGTGTGGAGAAATCCGGCTGGCTTTTCACCCAGCTGTATCACTCAATGTTCTCCACCATCTTTAGCCCCATCATTTCTCGCACATCAATTAATGGGTACGTTTGTTTTTCCCCTGCTGTGTAATTGTTAGTTTTAATTGTCTCCGCTCTCATAGACATTTTCTCCACAAATCGTTTCTCATAGCAGGTGTAGAAAACGAACAGCTTTGATTGTGTAACTGTCCCGTGTTTGTCCACAGCTTTCTGGGACGGGGTTCCATGTTTGTCTTTTCTAAGGAACAGTTTCAGCGTCTCCTCCGGATCAGCCCGGAATGGAAAGCGCAAAGAATGTTGGATTTAGGAGCTGGAGATGGAGGTGTTACAGAGGTGATGGGTTCTCATTTTAGTGAAGTTTATGCCACAGAAGTCTCCACACCTATGAAGTGGCATCTTCAGAGAAAGAGTTACAGGTACAGTCACCTCCTCCTTTGTCTTTGAATTTTTGCACATTGTTGAAACAGGAAATGATTTTGAGATGATTGACAGTTTGTTAGGCATTGATGAATGGCACAGAAGCGGGTTTCAGTATGACCTCATCAGCTGTCTGAACTTGTTGGACCGGTGTGATGAACCATTAAAACTGTTAAGTGACATCAGGAAATCACTCGTGCCAGGAACAGGCCGGCTCATCCTAGCAGCGGTGTTGCCTTTTCAGCCGTATGTGGAGACAGGTAAGATGACACCAAAACCACCGTTCAATAAGTTCATGTCGGGGTTTAGCTGTAGGGCAGGATTTTTCCATCCTGTGATAAAATCTTATAATTGATTCTTAGAGAGAAATGTATTTCCTTTGAACCTTGTGTAAAAACACACAAAACTCAAATGTGCATTTTTAATTGTGTAAGCAGTCGTGTCATGTACTGTACAGTCTTAGTGTAAGAGCCTCAACCACCCTGTTAAGATTTATGCATAAATAATGACTAGCTGTTATGTGTTATCTCGCATGTTAATGTTGGTGGTTTGTGATTTGTATATATATGATTATTATGGTGTCAGGTGGGAGTTGGGTACGACCGAAGGAACATATCAAGGTTAAGGGCAAGACGTGGGAGGAGCAGGTGACACACCTGTCGACAGAAGTCTTCCAGAAGATTGGGTTTGATGTGGAGGCCGTCACACGCCTGCCATACTTGTGTGAAGGAGACATGTACAAAGATTACTATGTGCTGGATGATGCAGTGTTTGTGTTAAAACCTCAGGACTGAATCTGTGTTGATGAATCTTCCCACAAAATCCCATTTTTATTCTGAAACGTATTCATTGAATTATAAACATGAAAGGGCTTGATGAAAGTGAAGATCAAATGAAGTTTCTTACCTGTCACGTCTCAGGAAAATGAAGTATATATAAACCTGAAGTATATGCATATATATATATATATATATAATATACACACACACATATATATACATTTTATCTAATGAGCTGTACTGTAATTGGGCTACTGTTGTGTGGTTGGTTTGGGGGGGTATTCTTTATATAGAATTATGATACATAGTACATATCGTATTAGAACTTCAAATGTCTGTGTTTCTGTAGGTCACGTGTGTCTCCTGTATGTTTTCTGTGTTTGTTATAATACCTGAAACAGAATTTCTTATGAGTCTTTTTGAAAGTTGTCTAAATCTCTTAGGACCAATTTGTTTCTTCATGTATTAAGAATATTCATTAAAATGAGTTAATCTCTGTTGTTCTGTGCACAACACGTCTAAACTGTGTCATCATGGTTACAGTACACAAACCTCTATTGATCTCATAGGTTTGTTTCAGCTTTTGTTGTGGTTTTGTCAGTTTACATCATAAGGGGAAATTTAGTTCATCTTCCAAATGCAATAAGCGTTTATGTTGAAAACCTTTCTAAAATGAGACAAATTTTCAAATGTGAGACTCAGTAGATATTTTAAATGAAGAGAAGCACAACAATTGTTAGTATTAATACGTTAGTAAGTTAGAACGCATGTAATGTGTATATTTCTGTGTTCAGTCTGATTCGGGTTTGTTTAAATTCATGAGTTGCATCAGCTGAAGCTCCATAGAAACAAACAGTAGCACATACACGCTTATAGAAACCTGATGATATGATATACTCGCATTTTAATTCAATGCTAACTGACGTGTCTCAGTGTCTTTATTTAAGTGTTATTTATTGATCAACCTGCTACAAAAGCAGAAAATAAAAAGTGTTGGTCAAATGACCGTTGTTACTTTTATCAGCGCTGATGATAATAGACCAATCACAATCGTTTGTGATTACGGCATAAGCGTTTATAATATATATATTTCCTGTAGACATTTGCATTTTTATATAATTAATCTATATTCAAAATTTTAACTGTTATACTCTTTAATGCTCTAAATATTAATAACACGACTAAATGGGACCGGACACTTCAGTGTGAGTGAACGGAGGATTGGGTTTGTGGGCCGCCATGCGCCCCCTGCAGGAACAACCGCGTGTCGCATCAGTGTTGTTCCGCTCAATGATGAACTCTGATCACACGAACCGAGCCGCGTCTCGCTTCAAAGCGTCAGACAGCCCGTGATCTGCTTCACTCACTCACTGCATCTGAACAAACATGAACGCTTTCAGACTGACCGGGGATCTGTGTCATTTAGCGGCCATCATCATCTTACTGCTGAAGATACGGAGCAGCCGGTCGTGTTCAGGTGGGTTCAGTGGTGCTGTGGACTGTTCAGCGATTTTAAAGTCTGTGTACTTTTGGATCTTCGTATTTAGTCAATGTCTGTTTGACACATTTGTCAGGAAGGCAGATCTTACTTGTGTAGTAAATTCTTGCACTAGGCCTCATTTGACATAAATAGTGTCTGTGTTAGTGCTTGAAAGGATGTGTGTGTTTATTCTGCTTTATGCATCTGAGTCTCAAAAAGTGATGCATTTGTCATTCATCACCTCCACTGACCCCAAATGTCTTATTCAGAGGAGACACAGCATAAGAAACGACGTTATACACGAACCTCTGTTAAACTGTTGCAGGAAACTTGCGACTGGACATAATTACACACAACAAACCTGTTCAAACTTTCCCAGAAACCATAACGTGATCTTTCTTCATTCACTAAAGGAATTGCTGTGGTGTAGTAATATTTGCATTTCATTAATTAACAACATGACACAAAGCCTCAACACAACATGAGCGTGTGACATGAGGTTTAACGCAGAATAAATGAAGTCAGGGTTGTGGTTCCTTATCTGATGTGTTTCAGGAATCTCTGGAAAGAGTCAGATTCTTTTTGCTTTGGTTTTCACCACACGTTATCTGGACCTGCTCACCTCATTCATTTCCCTGTACAACAGCATCATGAAGGTGAGACTGACTACAGCTGATTCTTCCATCAGTTCATGTCTTCTGTGGGTCTGAAGTGTTCCACACTCACGTCTTGTATACATGTATGTAACGCGCTGTTTTTGCATGTTCTGCATGCAGGTCATCTATATCGCATGTGCCTATGCCACACTTTACCTCATCTACGTTAAATTCAAGGCCACCTATGATGGCAATCACGACACGTTCAGGGTGGAGTTCCTGCTCGTCCCAGTTGGAGGTTTGGCATTCTTGGTCAACCATGACTTCTCTCCGCTGGAGGTAAGACACAGTCTTCCACTGATTCACATGAAAACTTTCTTTGTACTCCATATTCAGTGCTTACAGGACACTGTCACGGTTGACTCATTTGTTGTTCTTTTCTGTTATAGATCCTGTGGACCTTTTCCATATACCTGGAGTCTGTGTCCATCCTCCCCCAGCTTTTCATGATCAGCAAAACTGGAGAAGCTGAGACCATCACCACTCACTACTTGTTCTTTCTGGGTCTTTATCGTGCCCTTTATCTCATTAACTGGATCTGGCGTTTCTACTCTGAGGGATTTTTTGACATGATTGCCATTGTGTCAGGCATCGTTCAGACGATCCTCTACTGTGATTTCTTTTACCTGTATATAACAAAAGGTGAGTTTCTTCAGCACTGTATGAGTCCGTATGATGCGAGCGCTGTAGATAAACACACTTTACCTGATTGTTTTAAAATGAGATTGTTTGAAATCTTTGATGGAAAGTTTAGAGACAGAATAAACACCTGAATCGTCCACATTCAGGCAGGATGTGTTAGTTGATAGGCTGACACTGGTGAATGGTGTCTGTGGTAAATGACTTTGAAAGTGCTTCACTTTATTTAGTGAAGATCAAGCATCACTGTTAGGCAGTAATGAGATTATCTTCACTTCACACTTATCAGAAACACTGATCTCAGTCTGTCTCAAATGATTAAAGTCACTTTATTTGCTCTGCTACAGTGACAGATCAATAAGTCACAATTCATGTGTGTCTTTCTATTGTTGTAGTGCTGAAAGGAAAGAAGCTGAGTCTGCCAGCGTAAGTGTGTAAGAGAGGGACCCCGGGCGTTGCTATGAGGGGCCACAGGACAGAGAAGGAGTGAGATGCCTGAGACAGAGTTTCTGTTCTATTTGAGCTCTGGAACAGCGTCAAATGCTCTGGATTAAAACAGCTTCAGGTTCCTGTTTTAAGCGTCTCGTCTTTTGTATGAGTGTGTATAAGGGAGAAAGTTAGAAAACAATTCTACATGCAATATGATGCTATGATTTGATTCAAAGTACAGAGCTGAAAAATGCCTCAAATCTGCAATGTTGACAGTCAGGGACTGATTCTTTTGATGAATATGAATTGTATTTGTAAGTGTTTTTAATCTAGTTAAATGTAAAAGTGAATTTCAGGACTATTTGTTGGTTATTTACTCCTGGTTAAATGAAGCAAAAACAATGTTTTTTTCTCTCCTTATTTCTTAACGCAATTTTTCTTTCTTTGTTAAAGAATGTCAATCATCACAGTGATTTTCACAGAAGTGGTTTGTTTGTTTCAGGAAGTTTAAATGACAATCTTAAATGGCAGCAGAACCACTAACCTCTGTCAGACATCATTCAGTACTGACAGTACAGACATCATTCAGTACTGACAGTACAGACAATACTGACAAAACATCTTACAAATGTTGTTGAAGGAAAATTATATGCAGTTTATCTTTAAGAGTTTAATGTTGTTCTATGATTTCACCTCAAACATAAATCTCACTGTTTTCTTCAACAGTTTTATTTTCACTGGTGTGAGATGACACATGAAGTTAATCATGTAAGTCTTTTAAGTTAGACTGTCATGGCCAATATAAATATCAATATGATGTATTTTGATTTTGTTAAATTGACCAATTTGTAGTCAAACTTATGTAGTTTGGTGGAGGGGTATTCAGGACAAAACAGACTTTCTCTTTAAATACACACCATGTGTTTTAAGTTTCTTATTATTTTATTGACGGAGGTTTTTGATTTGGTTTTTCTAATCTGAGCTTTTGCATGATGCCAAAGTCCAAATATAAAATTTATGGGAAATGCTGCTTGTTTGGAAAGTTTCACTTTTGAAAGGAAAAGAAAGTTTTGTTTTTGCAGTATTACCCCAATAATGTGATTTATGTTACTTGGTATAATTTGATAATTATGGGATTTTGTCATTTTCCATTTATTAAACATTTGTAAGAGTGTAAATAAGCTTATTTTTTTACAATGGAGACTGCACCACTACAAATCCATGTGACATTTACAACATGCGTTCCTCTGATTGATTTATTTAACCAGAGAACCAAATACAATTCATGTCGTTGTGTAAAGCGTCCCGTGACGCTGCAGTCCCACCCGGAACGTTTCTTTGCAGGAGCTTGAACTCGCACGGATAGATTGTAAAGTTACACGGACAGAAAACAACAGCAGGAACGTCAGACTTCAGCAAACGCTTTCGAAATCTGTTCATGTCGTAATATCAGGTCTGAAGGGCGATAAGACTGGTGAAATAATTCAGTGTTGTAATGTCTGCTGTCGTGTGTGATCGCGTAAGAAAGTCTTGATTTATTTGAAGGTAGAGCTGGAAACAGGTTTATTTCTTCAGCTGTCATTTCTTTTGCTGCTGTATCAGCGGATATGAGAGTCTTTCAGATCAGCTAACACACAGAGAGGAGCAGCTGTACACACATCTGTACACACATCTGGACGGATTGATCGTGTTTCTTCAGGTGTCAGGATGCCCGGGATGGTGGTGTTTGCACGCCGATGGCGGATCGCCAGTGATGATCTCGTGTTTCCTGGAGCCTTCGAGTTGTTTATCAGAGCTCTCTGGTAAGACCCCACAGGACTAGACACTTCAGCTTGACATGTGACATATGGGTTGTTTATCAATACCTGGTGAGTTGCCTGTCTGGACAGCTCACAAACACCCTTTCATTCAAATAAAACTCTTATTAGACAGTGTATTTTTTGTTACGGTCATAGAATTGGGGACTGATACATCAGAGGTGATGTGATATTAATCTAAATAGAATTGGACTGAAATATGAATTGACATCAGATTGATTTAACAGAACACTGAATCTAATCTTGTCTTGCTTTATTGTGTTTCTTAGGTGGATCGGGACTTTAGTTCTGTACACCAACCATAAGGGACGTTTTGACTGTGAGGGTGGAGCAGTTTTGCATAATTATCTTGTTGTTCTTCTTGTTCTGCTGGCTGTCATCATCTTGACGCTATGTGCTATTGTTTACATCAGTGCACAAGGTATGTGTTTGTGGAAGCAAACAGATGATGTGACTGTCTGATGTGATTTATGATCATGTTACTGTTGTGTGTTGTAGGAACTATAATGAATCCAGGACCTCGGCGCTCCATGCCAGCTCTGGTGTATGTCCGTGCCCTCCTGTACCTCCCTGAGTTTGTGTGGGCTTGTCTCGGGGCCGTGTGGGTCTCTGACAGAAGCACAGGTTGTGATCCGGCAGAGATTGGGGCTGTGATTGGGGCTGTGATTTCCAGGTAACTACAATTTATAAGAGCCCCAACATTGTCAAAAATGTAAATATAGCGTTGAACTTGGTGGTCGAATGCACTGGTAAAATAACTTTGATTTGACCATAGCGATTGATCTCTGACTGTTTGAATGATAAAGTTCTCTATACATTGTGTGAAGTTCTGATGATGTCTTCTCAGCTGGGTCATCCTGCTCACTATGGTGGTGGGCGTGCTCATAGTGTTTGACCCTCTGGGCAGCCAGAAGCCGACCGCTCTGGACACTCATTCAGGCCTGAGAGATCTGGAGAGCAGTCAGTCCTCGCAGCTCTTCTACCGTGCGCGCACACTGGCTGCGAGGGTGTGGGAGAGTCGGCTGCGACTGCTCTGCTGCTGTCTGCCTCAGGACGACCATCACCGCGCGGCTTTCTCCAGCATCGCCAAGCTCGTCAGCGGCTTCTTCTCAGTTAGTGACAACCTGTCCCTTATAAAATAATAATGGCTTCAAACATATTCTTCAGCTGTGGTGCTCAGATCAAATATGGTGAATCATACACAACTATTGTATGGCTTCAGAAGAATGTAAGTGAATATAGTAATGAGTTTAATGGATCGTTTGTATGATACTGTAATAGTGTTTTTTATGGTGGAGTCATTTTGGACTTTGTCAGCTCCAGTCCCCATTCAACACTCACAAAATGTCTGTGTATTTCATACAGTTCAGTAAAACCTGAGGGTCAGTTAAAGATTGTTTTGGTTGAAGTAAGGCTTTATTTATGGTATGCTGTCAATTACTTCAAAAAGCAATTTTAACTCATACCTCAACTGTACAGAAACGGACTTGCAGTGGAATCTGCGTTGCTGTTCACAGTTCAGTCTGTCAGTAATAGAAAGATAACTTACCCTGTCTTGTGTTCAGGACACAGATCTGGTGCCCAGTGATATTGCTGCTGGTCTGGCTCTGCTACATCAGGAACAGGATAAAATGGAGCACTGCCGAGACCCTGATGACATTCTGACCCACAGCCCCTCGTCCCCTATAGTGAGTGTCCAGCTCTGATGTGTGCTGCTCTTAATCACTGTAGGGCAGCACTGGAGACCAGCGTGAGCAGTTGATGGATGGATGGATGGATTGATGGTAAATAATGTGTGTGTTTGTGACAGAGAGAAGATCTGGAGGTGGAGCTCGGGAAGGCTGCTCACTGTATGCAGTTTGCTGTAGCTGCTTATGGCTGGCCGATGTTCATCTACTCAAACCCCCTCACTGGACTCTGCAAACTCAGTGGAGACTGGTGGGTGTTTCCCATCTTAAGTGTGTAAAATATTTGCTCCTATCTCTGTTTAATGTGCTTAAATGATTCAGATTCTGGCCTACAAAAGCGAAAAGTTGCCCTGTAACTGGGAACTAAAACCCTCTTCAGAATGTTTTGTTTGAATTATGATTGTTATTAAATGTTCAAATGTAAAAACTGAAAAACAAAACAGCAGTGCGGTGCAGGACATTGTTCAAGACTCTGTTTGTTTGAACTGTGTAACATACAGTATCAACCTGTGTATCAACCTGTGTATCAACCTGTGTATCAACCTGTGTATCAACCTGTGTATCAACCTGTGTATCAACCTGTGTGTGAGTTTGGGGGCAGGACGTCCTGTTTGTTCAAAAAAATACTATAGATACAAGCTGTTGGGTGTTTGGGAAGTCTGTTTAGAATCTGTTTATTGCCTCTAGTGCAACAGGAAATATATACTTGTCTGTTAACAGCTTTCATAGATCAACACAATGTATTTATAACCTTCTATTAGAATGACAGTGATTGGTCTGTATTTCAGTTGTCGGAACCGGCATGCCGAGTATGATCTGGTGGGAGGAGACAGTCTCGGTTGCCATTTCACCTCCATCATTCAGAGCACAGGCCTGCAGTACAGAGACTTCATCCACATCAGCTTTCATAACCAGGTGATGCCTCATCACTTGCTCTCAGTTCACATTTAATCATCTTCATGTGATTCCACATCGGAAAAATCTGTTCCACTCCAGCCCTTGCTGGCGTAGAAGCACAACCTGAGCAGTCAGTAATGTCCACAGTCTCCATATCATGCCGAGCACAATGACTCAATCACTATTATAATAATAAACCCCACTGTACAAATATTTACAAATCATTTCTTTTGCAAATGTAATGCTAGGAATTGTCTTAACTTCTGCTCAATGCGTGAAGGCAGTGATCGCTTGAGAACATCATCGTTCTGGAACATCAGTGGAGTTGATTCTAAACAGAGATTCTCAGACAGAAAAGCCAGAACCATTTAGGTGGAAAAGCATTAATATTGGGTCAGAATTTCTGCAATAAAGTGTTTATTTTGTAGATCTATGAGATTCCATTTTTCGTGGCGTTAGATCACAAACGGGAGGCGATTCTGGTTGCTGTGAGGGGCACTCTGTCACTTAAGGTGAGTTACAAACATCCTTAAACCTTAGAGCCAAATCTACAAGAGAATGTAGTAAATGTTCATGCCTGTTATTTTCCTGAACAGATTGTGTTCTTGAGTTCTGGCAGTGGCCCTTTGAGTCTTAATTTAGCTCATTCTGCTGTTATTGTCCAGTAAACTGTCTCATTTTTCCGTGTGTGTGATTTTGCATGTGTGTCCTCACAGGATGTGCTGACAGATCTCTCTGCTGAATGTGAGAATCTCTCTGTTGAAGGCGTGACCGGAACCTGCTACGCTCATAAAGTAAAGAAAATCAGTGTGGATTGCTTCTGATGTCATCAGGGCATGTTTGGTGTACTGTCATTAATAAGTTATAACGTTACGAGAACGAAACATGTTATACAAAACAGTATAAGAAACCTGTGATGAATTCTAAAGAAAGTTCTCAGTGTGGTGTTTGGTTTACCTGATGAGTTCTGTCTTATCACAGGGCATTTCTCAAGCTGCAAACTACATCTACAAGAAACTAGTCAATGATGGTATTTTGAGCCAGGCGTTCAACATTGCACCTGTGAGAGCTTTCGGTTTTTATTGAGTTTACAGGATCTGTGTCATTGTCTGTCATTCTCCTGTTGAAGAGAATTTCCTGTGATGTGAACTGTGTGTCTGTGGGTATCTGCAGGAATATAAGCTGGTCATTACAGGACACAGTCTGGGTGCCGGAGCGGCTGCGCTGTTAGCTGTGCTTCTCCGCGGGACACACCCCTCTCTGGAGTGTTATGCTTTCTCTCCACCAGGGGGCCTCATGAGGTAATGCCACACTTACCACCTGAATATTTCCCATTGAACTCACAGCAGCTCATTTACATACAGCTCACATTCTGCCCTTGCAAAAATCATTCTGTCACCACAGTACAATGTGAATTACAAATAAGGAACCAATTTATTGTGAACCAACAGCTTGTACAGGACAGGAAATAGCAAAATCTACAAAACGTAGAAGTACAAAATGCAGAAAGAGGAAGTGGAAAGTATTAAATGTAGAATGTATTAATAGGAATTGCCTTTGGTTATGATACATCAATGTACCATGAATAAATGTGGTACAATATGTTGTTTTAACTGTACAACAGTTTTAATTCTGATAACTGGTTTAGTGTTTGGATGGTTATCATAACTTCACATCTAATGTCTGTTCTCAGTAAAGCGCTGGCTGACTACTCAAAGCAGTTTGTCATCTCGGTGGTGCTGGGAAAAGATCTTGTGCCGAGGTGAGATTGAGTAAAATTGTTACACTGTTGTCAAGCAGAGACTTATTTGATTTTATTTGTATATGTAAAAGTGTGTCTGTATTTACAAAGCAGCTAACTTGTCCTGGCTTCTGTTTGTTTTGTATCACTTCCTTAAACAAGTTTTTATTTTCCTCTAGATTGAGTATTCCAAACATGGAAGATTTGAAAAGAAGAATATTAAAAATGGTATCCAACTGCACTAAACCAAAAGTAAGTTTTATTGTTCTGTTTTGAAAGCATTAAATATGGACCGTATGCCTCCTTTTACTTTGAACATCAGAAATCAATAATATAATAGTCATAATATTATCAGT
The DNA here is from genome assembly GCA_036877625.1 of Ambastaia sidthimunki. Classification (NCBI taxonomy): domain Eukaryota; kingdom Metazoa; phylum Chordata; class Actinopteri; order Cypriniformes; family Botiidae; genus Ambastaia; species Ambastaia sidthimunki. The sequence goes on along the minus strand of JAZGTK010001862.1, from coordinate 7,942 downwards.
CATTTGTTCTTCTCCCTCACAGTACCAGATATTAATGCATGGCTGCTGGTACGAGGTGTTTGGAGGAGCCCCTGATGATTTCCCTACAGAGATGGAGAACCGGCAAGCGCAGCAGCTAAATCAGCCGTTGCTAGGCGAGGAGAGTCTGATGGTGCAGCGCTCATCCACCTATCAGAGTCTGTCATCTGATGACTCGCCTGCCCACCCCACCCACTTACCCCTATACCTGCCTGGCCGTATCATGTACATCACAGAGGAGGGTCCCACACGCAGGTCAGTGGACCTCCAGTGTCACAAATAAAATGTTGTGTGCAAAATGTTTAACGTCATTGAAAAGTTGTTTTGCTTATAGCTTGTTCTGTGTGATGTTCACCATTACTATATCTACACATTTCATGTTGATCAGATTCTTCCTGCTAGTTCAGAGGTCATCAGAGGGAGTTCTGCAGTACTCACTCTCTCTCTCTCTCTTTACACAGACACTGTTTTTCTCAGGTGAGGTACCGTGCCGAGTGGACTAGTGAGATGGCGTTCCGTAATGTTCTGATCAGCCCGAGGATGATGGCTGATCACATGCCTGATGTGGTTCTCCGGGCCCTGCGCAGTCTCACCCGTGACCACCCGTTTGCCCTCTGCCCCTCTTCCATGAGCAACAGCCACCTGAATGTCATTTGAGCTCAGAGAGCCCGGGGCCTTTCTTTAAACTGACATTGGTACATGCAGACTGTTGGGAGCATGACTGTGCCCGACTCCTCCTCCCTCAGTCATTTTATTTAGAGCGGTTCAGCTCTTCTGTATTTATCTTCTGTATTTATTATGCCGTCTGTGTGCTTGTATGCTTTTTAATGGCACTGTATAATGAGCCGTTTCATCACTCGATTCATACAAATCTGATGACATCGTTTAAAAAAATCTGTTATGTTGTTTTCATTGTTTAGGATGGGCCATGGGTTGAGTTGAGAGGGAAAAACTCAGTATTATTTATGTGATGTAGTGCAATTTTTGTGATGTATCTCGGCCACATCAGAATTTTGTAATTATTTGCCAAAGTGACATGAGATGTTCCAGGCTGATCGATCACCCCAGTTTGAGATTTTGATGCATGATACCAAAAGCATGAAAACATTAAGCGCTTCATGTTCTCATGTACTCCACGAATCCATTACCTGTTTTAGTTTATTCCAGGTGACGTTTTCAACAATAAATATGCTGACGAAAAATAGTTCTGCTGTGTTTGTGTTGCAAGAGTTAACATTTAGAGATTTTATTATACAGTGGGATCCAAAAGTAAAATGTATTTTGTACATTTGTATTATTTGTATATTATTTCATATGACCCGTTTGCTTTAATGACAGTATGCGCTTGAACTGGCGCAGATTTGAGTTTGAACTGATTTTTGCATGTTTCAGTATAAGTGAGAAAATCTGACCTGTTGTATGAAAGTTAACATTTCACACGTTCATGTAAGCCGTTTCTATAAACCCTGATCACGTGTTTCCTTCTTTCAAGGCTCTTTTCGTGACACACACACACAAAATGCGACAACATTATGCAAATACTTATTTGCAGGTGCGAGCGAGTGAAATAACGTGACACACAAAGAACAAGCGCGTGTCAGTAACCAGCAGAAGCCCCGCCCACCCGCCGTGACGTCAGCGCGTGACGCCAGCGCGTGACGCTCGGTCCACTACTGCTGTCGGGACTGTTCTGAACAACAACTGCTGCTAGTGCGGATTATACCGTCACGTAGCCGTCACTGGACACCAGTATAACCGCTTTACTTCACTTTACTCTCAAGTTCCTCTCAGACAGTCACTCGTAAATGTAGCTGAAGGCGGGCGTCGCGAGACTGTTGCTGACTGCGGGCGGGCGAGCGGGCGCGAGCGTCTTAAAGTCACTTTACAAAGAGCTTTTACAGCGCGTGACGCAAACATGGAGCTCGAGGACGCGGTTCTGTACCAGGACGACCCGGGAACCTCCGCGATGATGTCCGAGCGAGTGTCCGGACTGGCGAGTTCCATCTACCGAGAGTTCGAGCGGATGATTGGCAAATACGACGAGGACGTGGTGAAGGAGCTCATGCCGCTGGTCGTGGCGGTCCTGGAGAACTTGGACTCGGTGTTTGCGGAGAACCAGGAGCACGAGGTGGAGCTGGAGCTGCTGAAAGAGGACAACGAGCAGCTCATCACGCAGTACGAGCGGGAGAAAGCGCTGAGGAAGAGCGCTGAGGAGGTACACGCACTAGGCCACTTCACTACAGCCCATAATGTCTTTATATGTGGATGCTGAGGCAGCGTAGAGATAAACATCAGCTCATATTCAGTGTAGATGCATGAAGTTGATTTTCACAGCTGTGTATGAACACAATAAACTTCATGGTTTACTGCATTGCCTGTTAGTGTGACTGAAGAAAAAGTCATAAACATTTTTTCAGAAGTCTGGAAACCTGATCTACAGTCCTAAAGATCTGAGTGAAAGGCAGGATTGTTGTCTGAATCTAACACTGCAGTTACACTTACAAGCGCTGTTAAATCTAATATGAACCAGTTTATCAAGGTGTTCGGCTCACCTGTAGATGAGGGTTGGATATAAACTTTGCAGCAGAATGTGGAGCAGTGTTAGACATGAACATCTTAAATTTACATTAAGACTTTCAATATTTGCCCGTGATTTTGTTATAAGAGCTTGTTTCTGAGGCATTTTGTCACTTTCAGTGGCACTGGAGTGAACTGTGCTACATGTGAAGGGAATGTAAGATAAAAATAGTCTTACTGTTCGACAGACTCATGCACACAGTTTCCAGCGGTCACATTACTTAAGAGTTCAGCGTTGTTTCTGTTTTATGTGTCATGTCATCACATGTGCAGAGGGAACTATAAGCTCATGCTTGCAGGTGTATTTTGCACGTGTGGCTGAAATACACAGTAGGTTAGAGAAAGCACACCCAATAGTTATTGGAAGTTAGTTACTGGTTAGTTACTGGCTGTCAAGTCAAGCAAGCTATGTCATGCAAATGTAATATGATTATGTCAGCATATGCATTATTTAAATTAAACACTTACTTTTGGCTTTTACATACAACTTTATGACACTTGAGTGTCTATATTAAGTATAAACAGTAAAGCTGGGTGCACTACACTGCTGTCTGTGGGGCTGGTATGCAGATTGCATTTTTAAGCCCCACACTCCACTGTCATGCTGAATGAAACATTCTCCATATAAACCATTCAGATAGTAACACAACAGTGCAAATATGCACTTATGCTCTATTTGAAAATATTTACTTCAAGAAGAACGCATCCCAAATCAGAGAACTGCCAGTCTAGTGCCAGAGGAAGATTTGAGTTGCATGTTTGTTTATGTCAGTCACATAATTTCTGTGCTATGGAATTAGTTGTCTGATTTATGGCTTTGCTAAACCCACAATAATATTTGTTGATTTAATATAGATGTTTTGTTATTATTCTCATACTGCAGTAGTTATAAGTTGTCATTAGCATACATTCTGCTTTCCTTTCACTGCAAGAAAAAGTTTTGTACAATGCAATAACACACTTGTGTGTACTTTCAGTTTATTTCTGAAAGTGTCAATCACTGTAACTATATGGAGATTGGAGACCTGTTAGACAAGATAAGCCTCCATACAACCCAACACAGTTCAGGCTCAAGTCATAATGATCAATGAGCAAGTAACTGCCACCAAACCAGCAGCCAGGGCCATTTCTTTAGTCAGCAGTCAGCTGCTTGTTCTGAAAGCCTCTGTAAAGACTGATCTACAGAGCTGTGCCACAGAGACGCTGCCATCCTTCACTGCATCAGTCACTTCTCACTGTCCAGCCTGTCCATGTTCTTCAGATAGAGGACTGTATGAAAGTGCTCCCTTCTGAGATGGGTTAACTGTCAGGTCATGTGACCTTTTGTTAGCAGCAGCTGAAGTGAAGAGTCTGGTATATGAACATTTGTTTTGCTTGCTGTTACCCTGTTACTGCCCACAGTTTCACTAAAACAGACTCCTACATAATGGCATAAACCAAACCCATACCAGCGTGAATGAAGAGTAATCAGTGTGACCAGTTCAGGAGACAGAATTAAAACATGTAGGGAAAAAAATCATAACTGCCATCTTTATATAAACATCAACTTTCAAATATTCAATGTAATATTACATTCAATGTTGGCGTGATCTAACAAAAGATTAAGCTGAAGTTTTTTTGTGTTCACACAGACACGTTTAGCTGTTTTTTTTAAACCTAGTCTGTTGATTTGGGAATTGTCTTAAGTAATTGCTTTTCTGTATAATACAATTTTAATGCTGTTGTTTTAACAGCCTTAAACACCAAGATTGACCATCATAATCCGTAAAGCCATGTTGTTCATAAAGCCACACATGGACTGGAGGCAGAGAGCAGTCAGGAAGAAACAAGAGAATTATGGGGGTAACGTGTGTGCATTTAAGAAATTTAAGTGTATTTTCATAGTCACATGCCTCTGTACACGCTTAACCGGGTTAATTTTTAATGTGACTGTAAATCACTGACTGTAACTGTTTTACAGCTTAAACAAGCTCTTCACTGTGAAACATGCATCGCCATTGTGTGAAAACATCTCTTAAGAATGACCGCCCCAGAGTTTTCTGACCTTAAACCTGTTTTCAGACCATAAACAGTTCTGCTGCCATCAGAAAGCTGAGGGAGAAAAAGTGTTAATGTGTTTATAGAACCTCTCACCTGCCCACAGACAGTATTTAGAGCCCAGCACAAGGCTAACCGCTAGAATTACTGAAGTCTAGACACTTCTAGCGCAGTGCAGATTCATTGTCATGTGTTGTTGAATTCTGTATCAAAGCGCAGCCGCATGCTACACGCCGCATTATCTGCATGATTAGACGTGTTATGATGGTCACTGTCTGCTTCATTTACCATTTGTTCCCTCTTAGATCAACTTTTCAATTACAGCTGGAGTACAGCCACCCACATCAACACACACAACAAGCGCAGACGCACCTCTTAAGAATGTGAAGCGCACAGTGTGTTTGTAATGTGTTGGCAAACTGGATTCACACCTGCATGTGTGTAGAGTGTGTTTCTGATCTAAGGGTTTCTGCATTTGTGTTTCTAGACTGTGGAAGGAAACGTCAGGGAAGGGCTTCAAGTGTACCGGAAAAAAGGAGCTTCCTGAGTTCTCCGGTCAGGATAGTTTGTGAAGTTTAGTTACATTAGTCAGGCTTTACAGTGACCTCAGAGCTCAACATGTGGCGTCTTACTGTCCTGCTGCTTCACTAGGAAGGAGACAAAAAATACAAGGAAAATACAAAAGCTTCACTCAGTCAATCCCTGTTTCTTTCACAAAAACCTTTACTAGGTTTTATTCTTTTCTAGGCTCCTGGATTCCTGATACTGGCTTTATATTAGGAAACTGGACATACAGAACCACTGTCACTTGTTTATACAAACTGTGTAACTCACTTGTGGTTTAGTGAGTGAGTCAAGTTAATGCAGAAACCTCTGACTGATTCCGTAAGTGATCGAGCTGTCGTGTTCTGAGTTCATTTGAGTGATTTATTAAACAGAACTGGCCCATGAGCTCCAGTTGTTCTGGAATTCGAGTACACTGGTCACTTGAGTGTTTGTTGTTGTGCTGTAGTTTTATCGATGCAGGAAACTGTCTTTGAATGTTTATGTAGCCTGTGTTCTGTCTAAAACTCTCAATGATGAAATCACAGCTTTCTTAAACCTACAGTATGCACAAGGGCCCACACTTACTCACACATATAAACATTTAGAGGGAATAACTGACAGGTAAACTGACAGGAAGCTGTTAATTCCACATTTAAGCATCAATTCTTGGCTTTTTGTGTCCACTTGTTGCATTTTTCCAGTTTATCATGCCTGAGCTCGTATAACCCTGCCTAACTCTGTTCAGAGAGCCGCTGACGCATCTCAGCTTAACTAAAGTGAGCACAAGGTGAGAGCAAAACCTTGCAAGTGGAGTGTATCTTGTGTCTGTGTTTTGGCAGTTATGAGCTATGGAAGTCAAATGAAGGCTGATTTAAAGAGAGCTCTGTCAATAGAGTGCAGTACACAGCAGTCTCTATCTGTGGGGCACAATGGGGATATTATGTGGAGCAGAGAGCCTGAAGTCTGTATGCAGTCACTCTTCCTCTGCTGAGCTGTCATATGAGCACTGTCCTCAGGATCATATGATGAGCACAAAACACATACGTTCACCAGACCTGTTTCTTCAAGCTTTTAAAACACATGCAGAATTTAATGTAGCTTCTCTAGGGAAAAACATCAGGTCTGTTGTGTGTAGGGCTAAAACTCAAATTGAGTTTAAAATGTACATGTTTCTCTCTATAGCGTGAGTTTCTCGTTAATACTTTTAATGACTCTTATTAGAGTTTCCTTGAGAAAACTACTACAGGTGTTGTTTGTGCCTTTCTCTTACAGATGTGCATGTGCTACATGTCAGCACATAACTTTGAATGTTGTTTGTTGGTTGTATGACACAGCAGGAACATGTGAGCAGTGGTTTCATAAGCAGAAACAGTCATATGTTCACACACATGCTGAGGATTGTTGCAGTCAGACCAGTGTTACACATATACACACATGACCTCAATACTGCCCTAATTATAGCTCATAACTAGGCCCATGCGTTAATCTGCCCCTTTTACACCTTCTGCTTGGATTGAAGGAATTGTATTGATGTAAACGGCATTCACAGCCCAACTGTCTTAATGTTGTGTTTCTGAATGAACAGCAAAATGATGTAGGACTATTTATATCTGTAGGACCTAAATATCTGTTTTCGTGTTGTTTTCTTTCTATTTTATTATCACGTTTGGTAATGGATGTAGGCAGTAAAATGAGGTTGTGCAGTATTGTAGAGTTCTCATGAGGACATGAGCTTGAACACATGTTGACCTGTTCCTCTAAGATCATAAGACCCTCATACAGACAGTCCTGCGTCAGGATTCTCTGATGTCCCAGAGCCTGCAGCAAATCAATGGTTTATCAGAAGAAACACTGAACAGACAGCTGAATGCTTGTTCTTCTGTGTGACGTTTAGGGGGATTGCTGGAGAACATCAGGTAGGGCTCTCATGTGAGAAGTATCTTCAGCCTGTGGGGTCTGATAATGATGGAGCGTTCAGAACATGCTTTGATGCAGGACAGTTTTTAGCCGTTTGCAGGGTTAAATGCAGTAAAATGACCTACGACATGATGCTTCTCTGGCTGTGACTCAGCAGGAAGGCTTGGCTGATGTCAGTGCTCAGTCATGAGTTCACTGTGTTTGTAATGAGACTCCATTGCTTAAGAGCTTTAAAGTGTTTCAAATCCCAGTTAAAATCTGCTTAATTGAGGCTAATTGCTTCTTTTGTCAAGTGTTGGCTAATTTAGTTCAGTCCACAGTGATTCAGTTTAATGACAGCCTTCTAAATCATGATGTGACAGAGAAACTATAAAGATAAACTGAACCAGAGACAGGAATTTATTTCTGAATCCTCATTTCTGTTTTGCATTGTGAACAGAACATTGATTTAACATGCACAATACCAGCAGTCCTGTTCTGCCGTTCAGGTCCTGCTGAATGTTAGCAGTTAGCTTTATCCTAGATTATTCTTCTGATGTTTAGTGCCAGTAGTTAGGCTTTCACATTTAACTCATCTGACTTACAGGTGCAGTAAGTTTGCTGGCAGATACATCAGTGATCTTTGACCGTTGGCTTGAAAGTCACGTCACAAGGAGGGGAAATCTTCCCAGCCCTGAAAACACACTCGCACCTCGCCCATTAGTGGCCCGTTCATCTTTGGAATATGAGTGAGTGTATCAGGAATGAGTAATCAGGCAAACGCCTGCACTGAATCAGACAGGCTGAAACTCAGCAGCTGTTAGTGGTGAAGCTTCAGTGACTGACCTGTGTGTTAAACTCTAGCAGC
>JAZGTK010001861.1:0-35381 GCA_036877625.1 Ambastaia sidthimunki | reverse complement strand
ATAACCTATATCCTGCACTTTACTGCTTATTGCACTTCTGGTTAGACCTAAACTGCATTTCGTTGCTCTGTACTTGTACATGTGTAATGACAATAAAGTTGAATCTAATCTAATCTAATCTAATGTTTGTCAGCTTGATGAGACGAAGGCTGTGAAAAATCACGTTTCTCTCTTTCAGACATAACAAATGTTTGCATTGCTGTAGTCAGTCGGGATGCATTTGTTTGGTTATTCCGCAGAGTCCCAGCAAGGTTTCATTAAAATAGAATGGTATTTATAGGCTATCGGTCTGAATAATTTATCTGAAAGTTGAAAAGACTCAGGCTTAGCGAGAGCCTGTGAGAAGCTCAGATGAGGTCATTTTACCTGTAAAAAACTGAAACGCAAAAGAAAAGTTTGTCTGTTTCATTTCATCCTACAATTATACTCAACCCAGAAAACTTTTTTTTAGAAAAGTTTTGACAGTGTAATTTTGTGTAATTTTTATTTTTCTTGAAGGCAGTTGTTTTGCTCTCTGAATCGATTCACCAGAGAAGCCAATATACTGAAACTGGGTGTAAAAAATTTTTGTAGAAAATATGAGTGCTTGCCTGTGGAACAGCTCACAGCCAGGATGCTGAGGCATTGTATGAGGTTGCCAAGAGCATCTAAGGCCATCCGTTTGTTTTCAAGAGCATCTAAGGCCATCCGTTTGTTTTCAAGAGCATCTAAGGCCATCCGTTTGTTTTCAAGAGCATATAAATCCATCCGTTTGTTTTCAAGAGCATATAAATCTATCCGTTTGTTTTCAAGAGCATATAAATCCATCCGTTTGTTTTCAAGAGCATATAAATCCATCTGTGCTGCATCACACGACAGCTCAACTCCAGAGTCTGCCATCTGTACATTTCCATTTTGCTGAGAAGAGCTGAGAATAGCGAATATAAATATAAGAGAATATACATCATGAAGAGCTGAGAATAGTGAATATAAATATAAGAGAATATACATCATGAAGAGCTGAGAATAGCGAATATAAATATAAGAGAATATACATCTTGAAGAGCTGAGAATAGTGAATATAAATATAAGAGAATATACATCTTGAAGAGCTGAAAATAGTGAATATAAATATAAGAGAATATACATCTTGAAGAGCTGAGAATAGTGAATATAAATATAAGAGAATATACATCTTGAAGAGCTGAGAATAGTGAATATAAATATAAGAGAATATACATCTTGAAGAGCTGAGAATAGTGAATATAAATATAAGAGAATATACATCATGAAGAGCTGAGAATAGTGTTGAACATTCACCTGGGTAAAAGGCTAAAATATATATGTGTGCATTTTGTGGTGGGGAAGAGCAAAGAATGTAAAATTGAAAGCTCAGTTCAATTGTTGCTACATGTGCAATTTCCGTCAGAAACCCTGTATTCAATCACACTGGTGCAGTGTGGCCAACATTATTGCAATCAATGTCTATTAAATAAAATACTGTGAAATATGCTTGTTACATATATAATACTGTACATCATTTATGCAATCTCATGTTGTTCCAAATGTGACTTGATTTTCTGTATTGACCTTGTGAATTTTGTTCTTGTATAAAAGCATGATTCTTTCTTCACAGTTCATTATAAGGAGAACATGAGGAACCCTGGATCTCACCAGGATCAAAAGCTACGAAGAAAGAAAGAAAGAAAGAAAGAAAAGGGTTGGAGGGAAAGTTGGAGGGATGCCTAGACTATGATCTCACACAGTAACCACAGCACTACAGACTTATGTTCTTGGTGTGATGTTAAAAAATTTTTTTATAAAACTGTTACTGTAAAAAGTTATTCTTAAATTATTAGTGGAAAGTTTTTAAAAGTTACAGAATTTTTTAAAAATTAAATAGCGTTCCTAAAGTCTATTACAGCATCGAATACAACAACAAAACTGGACGTTTGGAACTTTCCTAGGATATTCCATAAAACATTTTTGACGTTTATGTTATTTAATGGAAATGTCAGGGAAACGTTCTTACAACCCGAAACTTTAAACTGGGTAGGAGTATGCAAATAGGTGTGTCTGATGCACTTGTGTTTACAGTCACAAAAATGTGACACTTTTAAATTCATAATGTGCCATAAAGACACATTATACCTAAACATTTTCAATGCTGCTCTTGAATCAACGTCCCATGTAAAGGTGTAGAAAACTTTAATTAGTGACTCCTGTCTGTCTCAGGCTGTCACATGATCACAACCATGTGACGCCCGCGGTCTCTTCTTGTCAGCACGTTACCATCATCAGCAGTTTTAGCCGTGACAGCAGTGTGTATAAACTCAGAGTCTGGGTTCTGCTTACATGAGGTTAAAGAAATTGTTCGCCCAACATGAAAATTCTGGTATTATTTACTTAGCCTTATGTTGTTCCAAAACGTTTCTATTTTTGATATAGTAATTATTTCATTATAATCTTGTTCTTTGTCATGTCATTAAGTTGAAGAGGCAGATTAGATTAATTAATTAATTATTCAGATTAGTTTTGTGAACATTAAAAACATGAAATTCAGACGAATCATTCAGTCATGAATTGGACATTTATCATGAACATGCTGAATTATTCAGTGTGTATATTAGTGTTTGGAGAAACATTTGAATCCATAGAAGTCAAAAGCATTAACAATATAAACAGTTTGTAAGATCATTAGGTAAGCAGAAATTTACAGACTTAAAAGACTTTTGATTACAGATTTAAAGACTCTTGATTTCCTGAAGATCCACTCAAATAAAATAACGTTTCACAACATCTCTACAGATTTCCTCAGCTTGTCATGTTGTGTTGTTCAGAATTCTCTGTTTACAGTTATTTAAATCAACTAATCTGATTGAAATCTGATCTTCAGTGGCCTCCATTCATTCTCTCGGAGCAGCAAGATCACAAGATCAAACAGATACAGAGAGTGAGTTCTGTTGAGGGCGGTTCACATATAAAGGGCTCTGTTATGTAACTGTCTGAAGGGAGGATGCCTTGATGGAAACACAGCCAAACGTTTCTGCCATCTATGTGAATTAAATGGATGCTTAGCGAAATCTGAACAAAAAGCGTTACATTTACATCAGTTTAGTTTAGGTCAACAAAAAAATCCCTGTTTAATAACATTTTGGAACCATTTTGCTCGAAACAGATTTAAACTAACAAATATATAACCAACAATTTATTAGAATTGAAATACAAACGATAATCTTCTCAATACTGCTCCGTCAGCTAAAAGAAGAATTAGTTTACATCATTTACATGAATGTTATAAATAAATCATAGGCATAAATGTGCATATGATATGAATCGTCTGATAACAGGTTTGTGGTTTTACCCCTTTATAAAGGAACATGACACATATGCAGTCGTACAAAAAAATATATATATATATACACACACACACACACACACACACACACACATGCTTCAGATCACATAGTAGGATTCCATCGGCGTCTGTGTGGTCAGGCAACACGGAAAACACGCTCTGAATCTCATTCTTAACTCCTTATTAAATATGAAACATATTATGGGGTTCGCCCCGGTCTGAGCAAACGTCAACCATACAGCTGCTGTCAGGTACACCTGGAGAACCGGGTTACCTTTCACAAAGACCCGGACGTAACAGGATATGACGTACGGGGTCCAGAACACCAGAAACGCGAGCGTGATCATGTAGTACATCTTTCCTATTCGTTTCTCCATCTTGAACTCGTCCAGAACGAGCAGCCTGCGGTTTGCGTTGTGCGCCGCTTGCCTGGTGCCCACCAATGTTGGCGGCGTGGGACCGCGTCCAAATCCTGCGATCCAGTTAGCAGCAGCCTGGCCCGTCGCCCCTGGTCCATGAAAAGTCCAGTTCTGACTGATGGCCGGGACAAGCTGAGCGGGTTTCATCTTACGATGGTCGTAAACAAAACACAACATTTTGATATACACCACATGTGTCATGCCCACGATCACGGCCAACATCAGCATGAAGCCTAAAGTGTCGTTGGCTTTCAGATACCTGTGCTCAAAAATGCACTGCTCTTCCTCGCGGATAAATTTATAAGTCCCCACGTCAAAGACCGGGGGGAACGCCATGGCGACGGACAGGATCCACACAATACATATGATCGCGACGCATGTCCACAGCGTCATGCGTTTAGAATAGAACCGGTGGTGCGCGATGGCCATGTAGCGCGTAACGCTGACACAGAAGAGCAGAAAGGCGATGTGGAAGCAGAACAGGACGGCCATGAACGCGACGATCTTACAGCTGATGATGCTGTAACTCCACGAGGAGCCGTTGTTGATGGAGATCATTACAAAGGGAAAGCACACGGCCGAGCGGATGATGTCCGCCACACACAGGTCGAGAAGAAAATAATACGGAGCTTTGTGAAGGGAGCTGTCTTTCAGCACCAGAAGAGACAGCACGGTGTTCCCGAGCAGGCTGATGCAGGTGATGAGACCCAACGATGCCAGTTTGACCGCAGAAGCGGTGATGGCATAATTCTGAAGCGATGGGCTCCTTTCCCCTGAATCACTTGTGTTCGCCATCTGTGTAAACGCGCGGTCGACAAGCAAACCCAAGCCCTGTAATCCGACATCCAGCAGTCCCCCAATTTAATACTCCAAATATATACCAAAATAACAAAGAGCCCGTCTCAGAGTTTCTATATTGCCGTGCCTCTAAGAGTTTGGCGATCCAGGACAAACACATATCAGTCCGTTAACTGGCGATCATGGTTTGGATTGAATATAATCCACGATGTGAGTGTCGTATGATTATGACAGCTCTTATTCTTCATTCTTCAGTCACCACACGCTATGTAATCCATTATGTTACAGAAAAAATTGCTTGACAACATTTTATCCGACGACTCTTTTTGGGTGCGACAACCCGGCGATAAACACGAATCCTTCTCCAGTGATCATAGTCGCTTCATCAGTTTGGCTCTAACACATCCAGTCCACGGTGGAGCTCGCGGCGGAGCACCTACGAGCCTGTTATGTCTTCTCTAGTGCTTCCTTGGTTTTTGAAAGGGAGGTGAACATGGGGAGTAAACAAGACAAATACTATCAGCTACCACTGTAAATCTTAAAGAGGGCTCTGCAAACAAATCGGTGGTTTTGTAACACAATATATCGGAATTGGTACATAGTACCACATAGTATAATTGGTACATGGTTCTGGAAATACTGAGCACTGAAAAAGAGCTTGTTCTTGGGGTTTTCCAGACACATGTATTTCATTGTCTCCAGAGGGCTGGAAAAAAGCATTGTCTTCATGGGATGAAAATCATCTCAAAATTATTAACAAATGTATGCACAGACATCCGTAAACGTGATACATGTTACACATGTATTTTACTATTCACAAACAAATGCCTTATGATTTGAATCTGTGAAATATATATTTTAATAAACATGAGGCGATTTTTACAAATGGAGACAGATTTGTGAATAAAATGTTTAGTTTCGTGTTCATGCACAATTATTTTGCGCATACCAATAAGAGGATGCGCGTTTGTGGATCATGCGACGCGAGTTCATTCATCCTGTTCGGTTCATTTAGATTTTGAGACTTTGTTTTTGCGGTTTTGCACTGGACAATCCACACACAAGCAACTTCAGATCCACACACAACCGTGCATAAACTACGAGCTACCGCTAGGTGACAGTCTCACGGAGCGATACAGAAGTTGGCGGAAGAAACTGGTGTTGTACTGTCAATTGGGATAACAATAGCCACTGAACTGATGGGTACGTAAAAACTAATTTGAAAAACAAGTTTTTCCACTACATTTAAGAAAGTTCGCGGATCAAATTAGTTTTTACGTACCCATCAGTTTCTTCCGCCAACTTCTGTATCGCTCCGTGAGACTGCCACCTAGCGGTAGGTCGTAGTTTATATTTCACAGATTCAAATCAAAAGCCATTTGTTTGTGAATAGTAAAATACATGTGCAAAATGCATGTGCATGCATTTGTTAATAATTTTGAGATGATTTTCATCCCATACATTTCGGGTATGGGTTACCATATCTGACAAAAACATGTCACTTTCACTTGTAGTGCGTAGTGTTTATATCGAGATTTAATTAAAGAGGTATTAAATAATAAAGATGGTCATAGGACAATACTGAAACTAATATTTTGGCACTATTAATGTTTTTGGTAAATTATTCCCGAATAAATGTAAATGTTTTATGTATAATCCCTTTCTGCAACAAATTAAAAGTCTTAAAAGCTGTATTTATGTCTATGGTACGAAAATGGCGTGAAGCCAAACACTATTAGTTCTCGTGTGTCATGTGCCTATACGTCATGACGTCAAAGGCGTCGTATCTGATTTTAAAGATGCAAGTTTTATAAAACACGAACCATGTGTTTGTCGGGTTACGGATTACGTGAACAGTTTCCTGAGAGCTGCTGTTGAATTTTCTCATCTAGGTAATGATGCATTTATTTGCGTTTAATGAAAGAATAATTAACAGCATTTAAACTGAAGTTGTTTCGAACAAGATGTGCATTGATCAGAAAGTATCAGATCTGATATATTTTTGTCATCCCCTAATATAAGTATGACGTGCATTAATTATTGTTTGTAAGAATTACAGGCATTAATCGTGGTATTTCATTATCTGTGGTGGGAGATGATGTAAATTCTCGCTGCCGGTAATAATTAATGTCATAGTAAAATGGTATTGTTTACATGTTTTTGGTGCTAAGACTGGTGTTAAGATTTTAGACGAAAATGCGAGTGGTGCTTGGTTGTGCAAAACCTGCTACTGGGAGGTTGCCATGGTGTTGCTGTGTACGTGTATGAGTGTGCAGACTATCATAATGACTGTGAACAATAGGAGCAATAGGATAACGTCAACAGCAGACGCTCTCTTGTAATCGGTGTGGTTAAAATGAGGATGGCTGTCTTGAATGTGTTTTATTACAACTGACAACAGTGTGAACACGACTGAGAATGATGATGGCTCTTACTCAGATTGGAGATGAGATGTGCTAGTATTTCAGAAAACAGCAGCTTGTTTGAAAGGTGACCTCTGGAGAGCTTGTCACAGTCATTTAGACATTTACATGAAAGAGGCCTGTTTTAACCCAGAGTTTCTTCACTCACCTGTCTGTAATAACCCACAATACAGTGTCACGCTAAAACGGCATAATTCATGGTGAATGATATGTTGTTTCCTAAGAGTCTTATTTTACATGACAAAAGGCAGATTTAGCATTTTTTAAAATCTATTTTGTTCTGAATATATGGCACCAAATTCTTAATTATGCAGTTAAATTTTGACTGTAATGAAAACTAAATTTTTAGAATCAGGTTTTTTGGTCAAGTATACTTACTATACATACACAAGGAATTGATAGATGTCAACATATAAACATGTGGTCGTGTAATAAACATGTAGTGATGAACATTCAATAGACACATAGTCATGTATAGACATACTGTACAACAGAGACCACAGGGCAAATAACATAATATACATACAGTACACATATTGTACAAATATACACATATACAAATATGGCAAAAATATACAAGGTATGTACAGGCTTGGGTAAGGTGCAAGTAATAGTGCAAATGTAATGTGCAAAATGAATGATGGGGTTATAATAAGATACAGTTCAGTATGTAGTGAAAAGGAGAAGTGGGAAGCACTCGACTGTTCAGCAGTTCAGAAGAGTGATGGCAGTGGGAAAGAAGCTGTTCTTGTGTCTGGTTGTTTTTGTGCACAAGGATCTGTAGCGCCTGCCAGAGGGGAGGAGGTCAAAAGAGTGTGTGCAGGATGAGTGGGGTCTTTCATAATGTTCTCTGCCCGCTTCCTGGTCCTTGCAGTGTAGGGGGGATTGTGCCAGTCTGCAGACTATATAGATTACATGGATAGATTTCTGCAGATGTCACAGTACAGCTCTGCATAATGATTCTGCTGGAACATGACATTTTATAAACAAGTCCAAGCATTCTGCTTGATAATCATATAATGTATAAATGAGGTTATGTAGAAGTAACAGTGAAGGACACTAAATGTTAGTTCATCACCTGAGAGCAAAGAAGTCATTGAGGTCATATCAAATTAAGATTTCAGGTGACACTAAACCTACACAGAAGGCAACATGGATTATAAACTGTTGAAAATATTTCAGAATCAGCCAGTGGCTGTCCTGTTGTATAATAACTGTTTGCATTGGGGGTTGAACATGGTGCGTAATTTAGTGTTGCGTTTGTAAACCCCATGTGTTCATACTTAAAATTACAGCAAATGACAGTGCATTGATGCTTTACATTTTATCAGTGCTTTCTTTTCATGGGAATCGAACCCATGGCCTTGATGTTGCAGGTGCCAGTTGAGCTACAAGAAACTGTTTGGGTGGATTTTACCTTGTTTCATTGTTTAGTATATCTTCATTTGAGAAATTTAAGTTTAAAGGGTTGAATGGAGTTTTTGGTATTGTTTGAAAGGTAATGATAGCTGCCTAAGCAAGAGAAAAATGTAAATCAATAAATGCAATAGACACATTGCAGCATTTGTGAGTGCCGTAAGGTGTATTGTAAAACATATTCAAATGGTCTAGTGTAGGTCTTGGACAGTGGAAACTGTCAGCAAGAGAATCTGTTAGGGTGAAATATTCAGTGCTTAAATATTTACATTTACATAAATGTACCACGCGAGTTGCTTTAAAGAGGTAAGATGAGAGATGCTGATCGTCTCTGCAGATGTTCATAATAATCAGGTCAGATGAGATGTGTTTATTGGATGCGTTTTGTTGATTTAATTCATTCTTGAGAGAATCACAGGAAAGCCTGTATATTTCCTGCAGATAATTCTAATGGCCCTGATTATGTGTGCCTCCTGACATTTATATACAATGTTAATAGTGTTTTTGCTCTAATTGTTTTGTTGCTTAATTTTAAACTTTACAATGCTAGTTTATTTTCCGATAATCCAGTGTAATTTTTATACTAATCAGAAAACAAAAATATAAAAATCTAATTTTAAGGTTTTATTTCCTGAAAATTGTGTTAAATGGTGAAATTTATATTTGCACTGGCTACAAACTGAAATGCTGTTCAGATGTAATCTCTGGATGCATTAGACTACACAGATTAAGATGTTTACACATCAGATTTGTGTAAATATGATATAATGCATTTCAATATGTGGTCAGAACACCTTTGTTAAAATGCTTATGAGTCTTTAAATGTATTTTATCAGAATTATTTAAAGTGACTGACTGAATCAACATAATGAACCAATGAAAGCTTTTCTAAAGGTTGAATCAGGTTGTTTGGATGTTGTCATTACATTAAAAACATAAATGTAACAAAACCTTATATATATTGAATTTGTCCACCACAACAAATGCTATGCATTCTTGCCTTTTTTGTGATTGTTTTTTCTGAATCAACAAATGTAATTTACTTTCTTTTGTTTTGGTGTAAATTATGTTTTAGACATGCCTTATATTGTGCATCAAAGGGTTAAAAAATGTGGATGTGTCCGTTCACCCATTAAAGCAAAATCTGATTGCTACAAACATTATTTGTATAGGGTTAGGGTTATAACATATTTGTATCTTTCAGATTAAAGTGCCCTCTGTTGTATTATACCTAAACCATAGTTTAATTTAAACTTAACTTAACACAGCCAGTTCTTAATCAGTTCATCCCATTACTGATTTTCCCTCTGCAACTACAGAGGCAAAACATTTGAGTTTGTCCTTATTGCTTGTGTTAATCAGACTTCAAGTGTTCTTAGATTTCCCGGAGTGAAGGAACAACCGCAGTTAAATTTGTGCAGTTTGTGCTGATTGATTTCTTTGCTGTCATCATGATAATGGACCTCAGTGCTGGTCAGAAATGATGAGGCATCTCATCTCCTCACAGATAATTCAGTTTTTAATAGTCAGGCAGTCTAATACTTACAAAGGGAGAGAGAAAGCGAGCGAGAGAGCATGCGTACATGCTTTGCAGCAGGGGATTAGGAGCTCACTCACTAGTCAGTATGAAGCTGTCCAATCTGCCTGCCGGCAAGTGTTGCCATGCAGACTTTAGGTCTCTCAGTCATATGTGAGAAAATTTCTTTCTCTGAATAGAGCTTTCTTATCTCCCCCACCCTGTCATTCCCTCTCCCTCATTCCCTGTGGAAAAGGTCATAACCCTGAGCCCAAACATGAAGTGTATGTGTTATTCTTTTCTGAACAGTGTTGGGAAATCGAATTTGTTTGAAAAATAAAGACCACAAACAACCTTTGAAAGTACATTAGAAATTAATTGTTTCATTTGAAATGACTGATTACAAGATGAATAAATTACCTCAGATTTATTTTTTAGAGCAAGAAGTTACGTAACAGACACCCTATTCTCACCCTATTTCTACACACATACACATACATAAATTGAAGCCATTTAAAAGTGTTTTGATTCTGTAAGCTATAAATGTATTCATTGTTTAAAAGGAAGTTTTCAAGTCTGACCTTTTCTGAGTCAATTTAAGGGTGGATGATTTCAGAAGACTTAAACTTCGCGGAGAAGAACCCAAACAAAAGGACATTGTCTCATTTTAAAGCTGGTGACCGAGACCCATGCGGGGTCCTCCATTACAGCGTTAGGAAGGAGGAGGGAGTCAGTGGAAGACGTTCTCACAGAGAATCTCGCCTCCTTCCGGCTTCCACGCCCCGCGTTATTCCCACCGTGCACCCCCTGTGCCCGCCTTTGTTCGCATCACAACGAGCCCTGAACAGATGGTGTTTTGCTTGGGAATCGAGCAGCCAATCGCCAGCTCGGGAATCGGCTGAGTCGCCGGGGCAGCGCCAGGTGCTGTCCGCGTGTTTTCTTTGGGCGACGCAGCGCGGGTTTCACGGTAATATTCAGCCTGCAGTTAGGTGAAGGTTTCAAGTGAACGTTTGAGGTGCCGATGTAACGAAACGATGTATTTTTAATCGTCAAACGTTTTGTTTTACGAAACTTAAGAGCGACGTGTTGGTACTGATCTGTGGATATTAGATACTATATTCCGCATCCGTAAGTGCAGGAAACGGTGAACGTCAAAGCGGGACTTCAGTACCATTCGGAACGTGTAGGCTTCCAAGCCGTAGAGGTATGGAGAGATTTATTTTATTTGATTCACTTTATATTGCCTTATATTTCAGCGTGTGCAACCTAAACATTGTCAAACTAAATTCTGCTGTACCGTTTTACGCACCGCAGTATTAAAAACAATTAAGCTTACGAAACCTTTTGGGGTTTTAAAAATAAGGCGCACCGCATGAAATATTGAAATGTTTTTGGTGAATGGATTTTCTCTAAGACAAACATCGACTGCGTTTCATCGCAAGAACGCCTCGGCTGTTGCGCTCGAGTTGTACGTGTGTGATATTTCATAATTTATTGTTTGTTTCAATGATGTTTCAATAGCTGGTGTCAAACAATAGCGTGATCGTTCCCACTGAGTGCACGCGTGTATGTGCGTCCGACTTTTTAAATTAATCCGTTTAAATGCAAGTCAAATACGATTGCATACAGTGCAGCATTGATGGTGCGTTAAACCGCTTCTTGTGTTTTCATATATGTAGTACAGTTTTACATATGTAAATTGAATATCTCTTTTAGCTTCTTTAACTCATTCGCAGAGCCTCCAGGGAACGATACAGTAAGTGTATAAACTTCGCGTTGTTGCTGGGTTACCGGTAGCGCGCGAGTGGCTGCGGAAATGTGATTTGAATGTCCGCAGGCGCTCCAGCTGATGCGTCGTTGCTTCCTCATTCCTCACGTCTTTTTGTCAGGAGGGTGGGGGGTTATTATCGGAGGACGAAATCCTTATTGCAGCTGCTGCAGAAGTTGTTTTGAGAAGTTGCTCTATTCGTGATTTAAATGAAAATGATGAACAATAACTTAACTTTTCTGGCGTTTGTTTGGGCTCTGACTAAATATATTTGTGCAAAAGTTTACACAATGCAGCTTCTGATGGCCAGAGTATAAACTTACCAATAGTGTTTGTAGTCCCATGAAATATTAATGCATGGAGTTAAAATGGTTAATTAGGTAACCTCTGCACTTTACTGTGTTCAGTGCTCAAGATGACCTCCAGAATGGATAGGATGATTGTATTATCAAGAAGATAAAATGTTTCTGTTTTGCCTGAATATCTGTTAGGATTGTGCATAGCACCTGTCTTTATTTTTATAGCCATGTTGGAAGTTTCATTGACAGAGTAATAAAGTTGGCTTTAAAACACAGCCCTTTGGCGCCACAGCCGGTTGTAAAATCTTTGGTTTATATGAAGTGAACACTGCAGACTAATCTAGGAGTTTATATTTTTCAGGAAGCTGAAATAATTCCCCGTCAGTCTTTGGCTGTAGGATAACCCATGGATCAAACATGCCTTCAAACTGAGATCTACATCTGAGATGGCAGGTATTTCAAACAGCATGCATTGATTTTCACAGCTGTCATTTTCTAAGACATGGAGAGGTTATGGATGATGGCTGGACCACAGGAAGTGATCTGGATCCAGTAGTTTATTTAATGAGTTTGGAGTGGTGTACACAGATTTACAACTGATTACTTCATTCATCCTGTTTACTCGTGAAGAGTGAATATTGATGAGTATATCTTTAGTGTGTTATACTTGTGAACACTGTAATGGAATATAGAAAATAATTCTCTGTTAATCCTTTTACAACATTTAGATTTTTGAACCAAAACACAAACATCATATTGCTATACACAATTTCATATTAAAATACAAAAAGTTGCTCTAAATTCTGATTGTACAAGCAGCATTCAAAACTGTCAAATGACTATAAACACCTGTGACCAACCATTCTATAATAATGCACTGAAGTTGTTATGTTGCTTGGCAACAATAAAGCACCTGCAGTTGTTAAGATAATAGACGTGGTGTAAGAATTGTTGTAATAGTGCTGTTGTCATGGTTTAATAAAAATAATGAGCCACTTGAGTCTATGAGTGTAAAGTGTTACTGCAGGTCAGGGGAGTTTAGATGCTCTGCTTTACATTGTGCTTAAAAACACCCCTGTTACCCTGGTTACTGTAACACGTGGCCTCTTATGACTTAGTTACTGTTTAATATTTACCAAGAAAATTACGCGATAAAGAGAAACATTTAAACCTCCAAACCTGTTTCTGGATGGATTAGAATACATGATAAAGATCTTTAAATCTAAAGCTTCTGGGATGTGTGCAGTGAGATTGTAGCACAGTCCAAAACATTAAAAATGTGTTTGTTCTTAATGAAGGTGCTGTTTCATCATCATATGGGAGAGCAGATGCCCTGTTTGCTGTTCTGTTTAAGACACAATAATGTGGCACTTTTCTGTGTCTTTGACTTGCAATGGTTAATTTACATGCTTAATATTTTCACTCAAACCTGAAACTATCACCATCCAGTGTTAAATGAGCTATCTTTAAGAAACCTTATTTGATTCTGCACTGCATTAAAAATAGTGATCACAGTAGTTTTACGATAAAACGAAGGCCCATAGTTTTTTAGATGAAAGAGTTTTAGATCGGCAGATGAAAAGTTTTAGATCGGCATGTTATGATATTTTGACAGGTTATGAATGAACATGTCCGATTACAGTCAGAAAAGATCCTGGTTCCAGTTTTTACATATTGTCCTTTTATTAATTTCAAGGTTTATTGCATAAGATCCTAAAACAAAGAAAAGATCCAAATAGCTGCATAAAAAGGTATTATGAAACAAAATGCAGGTTTTTGTAATTGTACTGGGTTATACATAGTGATAAAATAACTGTTCTATGTAAATCTGTTTAAAGTCTGTTGATGGTCATTTTAGAAGTTCTGTTGCTAAGGATGATTTGAAAAAGTTCTCATGTGTGCAGGCTGTTTAGATAGAAAAAAGCCCTTTATTGAATTTCAGTGTTTATTTTGCTTCAGCATAACAATCAGCTGCTTTAATGAAACATAATTAATCTACATATATCTGTTCAGTAGTAATTTTTAACATTGTGAAAAGTGCTTTATAAATAAACTTGAACTCTTAAATATTTAGCATTTTGCTTATTGTTTTACTGTGTCATTTCATGAAAACCATGTATAGAACACATTGTTTTCACTGTTGCGATGTATTTCTCACCTTGATCTCAAACGCTTTGTTTTTAAAAAGAATGTTTATTATGCTCGTTACATTTCAGCTCATACAATTTTGCTGTTCATTGTGGTTACTTAAGCTTTTCTGTTTGTTTGTTTGTTTTTTAGGTCAGCTCTCCAGACTCGGGTTCATGTTGTAAGGAACTTTATGAGCCCACCGGAACAAGTGGAGCGTTCTGATACTTCTGTTGAATGAGATTCTTACCATCTCAATGCCAGCTCAAATTTGAGAGAATAAACACCCTCAGAATGGCAGAAGGGGCTTTCTGTTCTGTTGCGCAGGGCTGGTTTTGTGTCTTCCTGTTTCTGGTTTTACTTGGCATCTTATCTGTGCAGTGTACAGAATGTCCTCAACTTTGTGTCTGTGAGAATCGCCCCTGGTTTACGCCCCAGTCTACCTACAGAGAAGCGACAACAGTTGACTGCAATGACCTTCACCTCACGCGCATCCCGGGAAACTTGTCCTCTGATACACAGGTGCTACTTCTCCAGAGTAACTTCATCTCCAGAACCAGTGAGGAGCTAGAACAGCTGCTGAATCTGACAGAACTGGACTTGTCCCAGAACAACTTCACCAACATCCAAGACATCGGCTTGACCTACATGTCACAACTCACCACGCTTCATCTGGAGGAGAACCAGATTGTGGAGATGCCAGACTTCAGTTTGCAAGATCTCACCAGTCTACAGGAGCTGTACATTAATCACAATCAGATCAGCTTTATTGCTCCCAGGGCCTTCACCGGTCTGCAGAGCCTGCTTAGACTTCATCTGAACTCCAACAGGCTAAAGGTCATTGATATTCGCTGGTTTGAATCAACTCCTAACCTTGAGATCCTAATGATCGGGGAAAATCCTGTGGTTGGCATCCTGGATTTGAACTTCAAGCCTCTGACAAACTTGAGAAGTCTGGTGCTGGCAGGAATGGAGCTCACAGATGTTCCAGGCAATGCCTTTGTTGGACTGGACAACTTGGAAAGTCTGTCTTTCTATGACAATAACCTGGTTAGGGTGCCAGGAACTGCACTTCAGAAACTCCCAAACCTGAAGTTTCTGGATTTGAATAAGAATCCCATACATAAAATTCTGGAGGGTGACTTCAAGAATATGCTAAGGCTAAAAGAACTTGGCATTAACAATATGGCAGAACTTTTGTCCATTGAACGCTTCGCCCTGGATAACCTTCCTGAACTGACCAAACTGGAAGCCACAAACAACCCAAAGTTCTCCTACGTGAGCCGTTTAGCATTCCATGACCTGCCGTTACTGGAGAGTCTTATGCTTAATAGCAATGCTCTGAACTCCTTGTACCAGACAACAGCAGAGTCTCTGCCCAACCTCAGAGAGATCAGTATCCATAGCAACCCATTGCACTGTGACTGTGTCATTGAGTGGATGAGATCCAACAAGACAACTGTTAGATTCATGGAACCTCTCTCCATGTTCTGTGCAACGCCACTTGAGGTCAGAGGTCAGCGTGTGAAAGAGGTGCTTTCTCATGAATCTTCAGGCCAATGTCTGCCCATGATTTGTCACAACACTTTCCCCAATTATCTCGACCTGGACATTGGGATGACCATAGACCTTGACTGTCGTGCCACAGCTCAACCTGAACCAGAAATATACTGGGTAACACCATCTGGAAACAAAGTAATGATAGATACAACCTATGATAAATACCAGCTCGACAGGGCTGGGACTTTACGCATATCCCATATTCAGGTGGATGACTCTGGTCACTACACCTGTGTGGCCCATAATACAGAGGGAGCTGACACTCGGGTGACAGCCATTCGGGTCAACGGGACTCTTCTGGATAACACCCATCTCATGAAGATCTACATGAAACGCACAGAGTCCCACTCAATAGTGGTGTCGTGGAAAGTGAACTCTAATGTCATGACATCCAATCTGAAGTGGTCATCAGCAACCATGAAAATTGACAACCCTCACATCACCTATACGGCTAAAGTCCCTGTAGATGTTCATGAATACAACCTCACCCACCTTCAACCAGCCACCGAGTATGAGGTCTGTCTCTCTGTCTCCAATATCCACCAGCAGACCCAAAAGTCTTGTGTCAACATCACGACCAAGCATGCCACATTTGCTGAGGAGATCTCAGAGCAAGACACCAGTACAGCTCTTGCAGCTGCTATGGGAATAATACTGGCCATCATTAGCCTGGGATCCATCACAGTCTACACTGCCAAGAGATGGAAGAGGAAAAACTACCATCACTCCTTAAAGAAGTACATGCAGAAAACCTCATCAATCCCCCTAAACGAGCTCTATCCACCTCTCATTAACCTTTGGGAAGCAGATAGTGAAAAGGACAAAGACGGTTGTTCAGAAACTAAACCCACCCAGGTTGACACAACAAGAAGTTACTACATGTGGTGAAGCTTACCAGATTTTTCTTCTTCAGAGCACAAAGACACATCTTTGCTTATTTGTGCATAAGCACAACATGAGTGTACTGCCTTTCTTCTTCAATCTTCAATATGGCAGCTTTGTTGAGCTTCTGAGACATGTTGATAGCTGTGCTTTATTCATTCACTGTATGTTAATAACACAGCATAGATAATGTCCAGGATTAACTTTGGGTTGAACGTTGCTGTAGCAACTGTATTTGCCCAGTATGTCTGGCAGAATTTATAAAGAATGCATTGTTTCTCTTTTCTGTAAGACAATTTAACTGTTGTGCACTGAAATATATTAACACAATTGTCCTTGGACTTCACTGTTGATACATTGTCTATTGAATAACGATCGCAATTGTTCTGGAATGCAACTATAATTGAACATTTTGGATTTAGATGTTAACTTTGCAGATAAAAGAACTGTAAACCAGCAATAGAAACATGAATGTTTAATAATTAGGTAGTAGGAAAATGTTTTTTTAATTGTCTAGAACCCATTAATCATTCGATTTTGTAATATTTAAACATGCAAAATATGTTGCATATTACACCGCAAACAAAAATAAAACGCAGTTTTAGATATTTTTATACAATGATTGTCAAGTGTCATCACTCTAAAGACTATAAAATATTATTGCTCACATTTGTCCAGCACTGGATAAAGCCCAAACTTCATCATATTTAAATACTTGCAGTGAAGCACTACACAGCAAGTCCAAGGAGGTGATCTATGATGAAAGGCGATTCTCTTCCTGTCTTCAGTTACTGCCACCAAATTATTATCAGAGTAACTAGTATACGAGCTGTTTTGGGTTGTGGCCGCCACATGTTGAACTAAAGAAGGTTGTGATTAGGGGTAATGTGGATAATTAACCACTAACTCTTCACTGACACATCCAGCCTGGAATCTTTAGACTTTTAATAAGACAAATGCTGGTGTCAAACATTTATAGGGCACAATATTTAAATAACCTTTAGAGAATCATAAATCCAGAGATTTTCCAAAACATTAAGAAAGTATATTTGTTAGCTAATGTGGGTGTGTGTTGTACAGGCAGAATGAGAGAGAGCAGATGTGGGCATACGTGTGTTGTAGTGCATGCTTCAAACGAGGGAACAGCTGCAGTCTCAGCGTTTAGATATTACTGTCAGCATCTTTCTGTGTGACCTTACATTGACTTTGTATGTATGTAGTCTCCACTCACAAGCTCTTTTTAGATTGAAAGTGATTTTGTACTCAAGTCTATATTCCACACCCACTGATCAGACAGAAAGATTTGTCATTTTTAATTAGTCAAGAAATCATTTGTCAAACAGTCAGTTTAGGTGGACGTAATGAGATCCTGCTGTTCTCATTGATATATCACATGAATTGAGAAAGCACAGTAAACAGATGACAGTTAAGATGCTTTTGATGTCCGAAGCCCAGCATTGTTGTGCATGCACAATTAAAATGAGTTGAGTGTTGGTAATTATAAAACGTTTCCTTTATGTGATTGGTTGAGCTGATTTTGTTGTTTTATTATGAATGACAGGTTCTGAATCAAAATAAAGTGGTTTCAGATGTGTGCTTTTCATTTAAATGTAACACCACTGATAAATTAAACAACACTAAACCAATACACACAACTACATACTAATACTTTATTTTTACTGCAAATAGACAGCAGTAACTCTTAGACAGCTGAAAGCATGGCGGATTACGTATTTTTCTGTACAGGACAATTATATTGCATCACCAAAATCAAAGACCCGATTTCTACAGACATTTGGGAAAACGGTTTTCACAGGTACAACTCTCAGTGCTCAGTTGTTCAATGAATTTAATCCATATTATCGTGTCTCCAGAACATTATTAAAGAAGAGCCGGATATCACAGCTTGTTCCATCAATTCTCTCTTCTCGCCGTTCTGTTGAGCATGTTATTCAAACACGTTCATGCCTTTTGGTCTTGTGTATTGTACCACAGTCCATCACACAGACAGAGGACACGATTCTGGAGTATTTCAACTTCCTGGTGGAACGAAACTTTTTGTACATCTTTCACGGTGAGTTTTTATTGCGTCTCCAGCGGAACTTTGCCTAAGACAAACAAAAAATATATATTTACAACATTAGTAGCATTTTAATTCTGTTCTAAATACATCCTAATTGCGTCTGCATGCGCCGGGTCACTCACCATCCTCCAGTGTCAGGGGTCCCACCGTTCTGTCCCCCAGTACCTAAGAAATCATCACAAGCCTCTTGAATCTATATACTGCTGTTCGCGCAGCTGCTTATCTTAAAGGAAACAGCAGGCGTTTCATCGCTCTTTACTCACCCTGTCTGTAGTACATATCGTTGACAGTGTTTCCGTACACTTTCCACGCGAAGTGAATCGCTATGAGACTCAGAACCAGCCAACTGGACAGTATTTTAAACACTGGGACTCTCATATCGTTGGCCAACCAGTCGTCCACAAATTCGGACAGAAAGGACACCAGACTGTCCAGCATACGAGCCAAGAATTTAAAATACCACGATTCTTCCATACTGCGGCTTTATGTCTCACGTGGCCGGTGTTTAAAACTCAATACCCAAAGGATCTTTGGGAAAATGGGTGTAATTTGTAAACAAAGCTGAGCCGCTGTCTTTGTCCTCTTCGTGTATCGGTGCGATCATCACCAACATTTGCAACATCAGCGCCACCCGCCGGACTGGCGTGATATGTCGCCTCTACAAGCGTCTTTACGCACAGCAAAATGTAAGTGCCCAGAACACTGTGTATTATTTATTAGGTAAAATAGATGAAAATCTCTTGTGGTCACTTTGTCCTGAGGTTCATGGGAATTCATTCATTTATTTTGTATTTTTATTTTTAGAAGAGTGGTGTCAAGTGTGTAAAGACACTTTAGTGGACGTTTTATTGCTTGTGTAACAGTCTTCCAGGGCCTTTTTCATATTTTTTGTTAACATTTATTAAAACTTTTATTATAAAATTAACTTATTTAAATGATGTACAGTCATCATCATGATGTACATTAATCCCAATTAAAAATATCAATGGTTATTGCAATTGTTCTGCTCACTTTTTATTACATAGGAAACCTTTCTGGTTTTCCTTTCTGATGTCTGAGCTGGTTTATGTTGCACGGATGTCAAGGCTGGTTTATGTTGCACAGATGGAAAAGCTGGTTTATGTTGCACGGTTGGCAGAGCTGGTTTATGTTGCACAGATGGAAAAGCTGGTTTATGTTGCACGAATGTCAGAGCTGGTTTATGCTGCATGGATGTCAGAGCTGGTTTATGTTGCACGGATGTCAGAGCTGGTTTATGTTGCGCGGATGTCAGAACTGGTTTATGTTGCACGGATGTCAGAGCTGGTTTATGTTGCACAGATGGCAAAGCTGGTTTCTGTTGCACAGATGGCAGAGCTGGTTTATGTTGCACAGATGGCAAAGCTGGTTTCTGTTGCACAGATGGCAGAGCTGGTTTATGTTGCACAGATGGCAGAGCTGGTTTATGTTGCACAGATGGCAAAGCTGGTTTCTGTTGCACAGATGGCAGAGCTGGTTTATGTTGCACAGATGGCAGAGCTGGTTTATGTTGCACTTGTCATGTTTACTGCTATCCAACATTTCAGAGACAGAAGGGACAGGAAATGTAAGTGACATTCAAATGTCATGTCCACTTTTTTACAAAAGTGTTATCAATCTTTTGTAAGTGTGCAAAATGTTACTAAAACAAAGGCTACATCCAATTACAAAATAGCAGTTTGGTGGTACAATAATAGCATCATATTTTAATGCCATTGTACTATACTTTCGTAGATGCACCAAAACAAAAGTATTAGACATTGTAATAAATATTTTGTTTGAAATATCTGATGTTTGATATCACTGCATGTCATGTCTGATAACACTGCATCTCTGCACAGTATTCCAGCCATGTACACACAGGGTAGTTTCACCCACAGAAGCATGCAGCTGCAAACTGTCCAAGGAGGAAATGGGTGAGGAAAAATGTATTTGAAGTGTGATGGCAGCAGCTTTCCTTAAGAGTTCTCTGTGATTTAAAGAACAATCTCGCCTACTCGGTCTCTTCAGTTTTGAAGATGCAACACAACATGTCTGGCAGTCTGAATTAATTAATCTCAAATGAAGACATATGGCAGCTGTACAGATCATGTAGGTTGTCCCTTAAGAGAGCAGCTGTGATTAAACATGTCAGGTGTTTAAAAGAGTCGAAAACAGTAATGGAATGATGCAATTATGTAACTTATGTAATTAAACATCAGTTATGTCATTTAAAATGATAGTTCATTTAAAATGACTATTCTGTCTGTATGACTGTGTTTTGTGAAGTGCAAGCAGAGAAATTCTCAAGACTGCACTGGTCACCTCTTTTTATGCATTTAAAAGTAAATGGGGACTGCTCAATTTCATTTGGGATTCAATCTGTTTAAAGCTTCTAAACAGTGCCTAACACACTGACTTTGTTGTATATTGTTTTGTTCACTATTTGAACTTTTAAAAGTAAAATACAGAAATATTGACACTTCTGACAAGCGTCTTATATTGTGTGGCAGACAAATGTTTCCGTGAAGATGATTAATTAGCTGCTGTTTGGCCTTTTTGAGATGACTGACTTTGCACACTTTGTTAATTAACAGAAGAGATGTTGTGAAAATAAGTTTTAGTTTAATTGAATCACATTTTCTATTATTAAATGATATATCATTCGATTATATTTCACCTTATAGTTTATATTAGGCCTATATAAATAACAAAAAAACGTTGTTATTATTATTATTTTAATTTACATTATGTTTTGTGTTCACATTTTCCTGTCACTTTCTTGTCAGTACAGTAAAAAAGAATAGACCTCGACAATTGCATTACTAAAAGAAAGTTGGCGCTATGTTTGTCCTGCGCAACAGTGGCGCAAACGTAGCAGTCATATGACAGCAGCCAGTTCCGCCCAAACAACACAATCTCAGCGCTGACAAAAACATTACAAACAAACGCACCGTACACCTGTAAATCCAACATCTGAACATGTTGGCCCTAATTAACCGTCTGCTGGACTGGTTTAGGTCCCTCTTCTGGAAGGAAGAGATGGAGTTAACGCTCGTCGGGCTGCAGTATTCGGGCAAAACGACGTTTGTTAACGTGATCGCGGTGAGTGTTGGCATTAATGTTAGCCGAGCTTGAGCGAGTTCAGTAAATCCAGGCGGATTTACTGAACTCACTTGCTGAACTCACTTGAAAATACTTGCTTTTTATTGGTAGACACATACATACATGTTCGTAGTATATGATTGGAGAAAGCGTGCGCAGATATTTTTGGGAAGCTAACCGGCTGACGTTAGCTGTCGGGACTGTCAGTGTTTTGACTGTGTGTTTGTGATTTACTGAATATAGACGCTGTCCCGTAATCTCTCAACCTCCAGCAGTTTTCTGCGTCTAGAGACGCAACTGGTAGAGGAAACTTGCTATGAAACGAATGTTTAGCTAGTTGAGGGCGGAATTATCGTGTGTTATTATGATCATAAACCGAATGAGAAGTTTTATTCCAGAGGGATTTAAATGAAATGGTTGCAGTTCCTAATACAAACCTTTGTGAATACAACTCAAGGTTTGCTGTTTTCGGATTTAAAGGAGAATCCTGTTGATTTACCAAAACTGATTCACTTGGCAGTTTTAAACACTGTTTAAAACTATCGTTTTGTGTTGTACCCGTGATGAGTTTTATTTGCTGGTATAAACTTGATGCCGGGTTTGTAAAGCACGTGATGCAACACGTCAGGCGTGTTTATCTGCTGCATTCATCAGTACCGGCTGTACCATCAAGCATGACTCACTTATGAAGAATGAATTTAGTCTCATGTGAATACAAGCCTGTATGCCGTTGTGTTTACAACACTGTCGTCCATAAAACTGGATGGAAACAAACCCCAAAAAGAACATAAAGCTCCACAGAAGCATAACAGATGATGTCCCATGACTTGCGGTCGTAGGTTCAACATATTCCACGGTTGTAAAATAGCTTTGTGTGAGAAACTGAAATATAGCTGTTGTTCAGTCAATTTATTTTTATTATTTGCTGGACTCATCTGTCACCATATGCTTCACTGAGCGAAAAAGAGCAGCCTGTAAGTTCTTCTGGAACAACCTGCTTAACGTTCCATAGAGGAAAGTCAATCATATGGGTTTGGAAATACACAGGTGAGGGTTTTTACAGGACGTATTCCTATAAAAAAAACCCGTCAGTATGATGTTTGAGGCAGAGCTCTTAGAATTGCAATACCTTTTGCAAACTTGGCATACTTGTGATTACACTGAAGGCAAGTTGTAAACTCTGAACCCTTCATAAGCAGCGGTGTGTGTCATGTGACTAAACAGGCAGATGTTGTCACCTTTCACCTAAAAATTCTATCTAGCAGCACGGAGGTTGTGGGGTTGATACTCGGGGATTAATTTCTGATTTCTGATTTTTTGTATACTGTTAATGCACCGTGTATCGCGTTTGATGAAAGCATCTGCCACATGCATAAATGTATCATCACTTTCCTCAGTTTGATTTTATTTCTTTAATAGAACACAAAAAAGAAGTTTCTGAGTGTTCTGAGTGAATGAGTATTTTTTATGAAAATATCTAGATCAGTCCTATTCATGAAGAGTGAATTCTGATAATTGAATTAAGTGTTTGTGAAGTGTTTGTGGAATTAATCAGTTACTCTTCTCCCCCAGTCGGGCCAGTTCAGTGAAGACATGATTCCAACTGTCGGCTTCAACATGAGGAAGGTCACGAAAGGAAACGTCACCATCAAGGTTCAGTGCTTTAAGTTATCCAAGAAAATTGCCATCTGCCACTTTATATCCAACTGCTGACATGTGATGATCTGATAATGTCATTGAGCAGATCTGGGATATAGGCGGTCAGCCGAGGTTCAGGAGCATGTGGGAACGATACTGTCGTGGGGTGAACGCAATAGTGTAAGTATGTGACTGTCTCAGTCTGACAGTATCTGTTTGTCTTTCAGTCTATCTCTAACTGTGTCTGACTGTCTGTCCTTTTTATCCACCCATCATATATCAGGGCAATAGTACAAGATTTTCAATTCCAACATAGTAAAACAAACAATCTTTGATTTCCTCTTTTTTTTTTAAGTTACATGGTGGACGCAGCTGACCGGGAGAAGGTTGAAGCTTCCAGAAATGAGTTGCACAATCTGTTAGACAAACCACAGTTACAAGGAATCCCTGTAAGTCTGGCTTGTCTTTCCTGCACACCGCTGCACAGTCATCATCTAATCTTTACTGTGTCAGTTCATGTGAACTTGTCTGTTCATTTCAGGTGTTGGTGCTGGGAAATAAGCGAGATCTACCCAATGCATTAGATGAGAAACAGCTTATCGAAAAAATGTAAGCAACTCCACACTGAACACCTAGGATGCTTTTCAAATTAGGTTGTGTGTGTGGGTTTAAATATGTGGTTTACAAAGACACAAATGTGTAAAATGACGTGGATAACAATGTAAACGTGGTTTATAGGGACACTCCCTCTGTGAATACACAGTATGTACAGTATAAAAACCATTACGTCTAGTTTTGTTATAGTAACACCCCCCCAACACCCACCACTCTTACAGAGCCGAGAACTCATGTTTGCTAAGAACCGTGAGAAGGAGATTAGAGTTTTTTCATTCGTCTGTCTGCAAGGTAGAAAGCTGACGTGGTTTGGGGGTCTCGTGTTGTTCTAATAGTTACTGCCATCTGTTGGTCATTCTCAGAAATGGCTTTGGGTTGTGTCTTAAAGGTTTCCACTTGTTTCCTGTTGCTAGACTAGTATTCTTTCCCTATATTTCCTTTTCTATAGGAACTTAGCTGCTATTCAAGACAGAGAAATCTGCTGCTACTCTATTTCCTGCAAAGAGAAAGATAACATTGGTAAGCACTTGTCATACTCTTGAAACTGTGAATATAATCTATGGCCTTTTAGCAAAAATAATCTGTAGTATTTGTTTCATCTGCCATATTGTCAGGCTGCTTTATTTATGTGGTACTGTTATGTCTTGTAAACCTTAGATATTACACTTCAATGGCTAATCCAGCACTCAAAATCAAGAAGAAGCTGAACACGTCTTCAACAGTCACGTTCCTCACATCTTGCTCACTTTGTAAATTTGTATAGTTCTTCATCTTGCTCCCCTCACACTACCCTGCCTGTCTGACCCCATTACTCTGTACAAGCTCCTCTTACCCTCTGCATCGGTCATCTCAAAGACACAAGCCTGCAGAAACGAGTTCGTCCACCTTTGATGACTGCAGTGAATTGTGTCCCAGCAGCTCGCACGCTCTTCATCAGACACACTTGGGTTTTTGAACAAATCTATAAAAAAACTGGGAAGAATCCAAACTTAAATAAACCAAGCCTTTTTCCTCTAGTCTGTCAGGTTTTGCTCATGTGAGTGTATAATATTGTTTGGACTGTTAGGACTGGACTGTACATTTTCCCCCCCATAAAAACACCCCAGAAGAAGATCTGATATAGCTAGAAATGAAGAGCTGTTTGATAGATGAGGATCTCAGCGGATATGTACAAAGATGATCCATGAGATTTTAACACAACTTGAGTTGTGTTTTTAGGAGGATTGTGCTGCAGGTAAAGATGTAGATTTTATTTAGTCCAGTGATGTCTTTGAATGCTGGAAGAGAGTAGTTGAAGTTAAAGTGCCTTGTGCAGTGTATCTGTCGCTCAAGTTAAACAGTAAAGTGGGTGTGCCTGCCTGGAACTAGATTGAATAGAGACTGTAACTGCACGAACTGAAGGGATGCTTTTAAAGGTCGATTATTGTACCTTTGTTATTATCAATCAAATCAATGTTGGAAACCCCACTATTATTAATGCACTTTTGTAAATACAATGAACCAATAAATAGATTGTCAATTAGAAACTTGCATTGTTATGGCTGCTTTTAATTTGATTTAAATTTTTGTTATGCCAAAATCTGTGGTCTGTCAAAGCAAGCTCAATGCATTTCTGAAATTACACATCCCATATATGTATGTATATATTTATATGTGTATATATATGTATAAATGTGTGTGTGTGTGTGTGTGTATGTGTGTGTGTGTATATATATACATACATACATGCATGCATACATACATACATACATACATACATATATACACATATATATATATACATATATATATATATATATATACATATATATATACAGCATCTTGTAACGTGCCTCCTGTGCAGAACCAATGTTTGTGTGAATTTTTTATCTACTAAGCTTCTGTGGTGACAACTACAGAAATTTCTCAGAGAAGCTTGTGGTGTTTTTATATTAAGTCTCTCCATATTTATTTATCATTCATCCAGACAGAGAAATATCAAGCCAAAATTGGTGCTAAATTAATGACACTTGAACAGCTAAATTACACAAGAGACTAACATACAAACAATGTATTATGTACATGTTATGTTATGTCTGAACAATGCTTAGATTAACGCAAGAACAACTTTAATGCTACAGAAAAGACAAATAATGACTTTTCTTTAAAAGACCTCACCAGTTTGTATTGTCAACAATTTGGATGTCGCATTAATTTATTAGGGCTTTTATTTTGAAATCTATCACACCTAAACCCTATCCCAGTATTTTAATTTATGCCAGAGTGTCTCTTAAACCGTAATTTTATAAATGCTAAAGTAGCCCGAAACTTACGGCACACAGTACGGCACGATGACGAACAAGACTATTTGTTTTCTCCACTAATTAATGCAACGACACAGTGGAGATTCACGACAGCGAGTAGGCGGCTGCACTTCATTGTATCTGATCGTTTCTGTCTGATGCAGGTGAGATTGGCGACAGGTGCAGCAGAGGGCGCTGTTGCTCCTCCAATAGACTCCAGAGTCAGGCTGCGGACGCGACACTTGGAAAGCTGGTGATGGGGTACATTAAGTACCACCATTGTCAACTTTACAAATAGTCCCACTGTACTGTGTTTGTACTTTATTTTCTGTGTATGACTTTATTTTATATTCAAATCAACCCACGTGTTATTGCAGTAATCGACCAGTGATCCCAAAATGCCCACTAATCGTCACTTTTGTTAACCACTTGTTAACAAAAGCCTATCTACATGCACACAGTGACTTACGTGGGTCATGCATTTTATGAGATATTATATGAGATATTTCCTGGGAATGTAACTGTATAATAATACAACAGTACATGTCAATTTTTCATGTTAAAAACACCATATGTTTCTCCCTCATTGAAACTGAGATACTTTCTAACAGAAACGGTTGGTATTATCCATTTATTGTAAAGTAATTTATGTTATATAAAGGACATAAATGGTATCTGTTTTGACACACTTGACACTGAATGACACACTTATCACTTATCAGAATTTTGCAACAAACTAAAAATGGACTTTTTGGATAAACACAGACTGTTTGTCTGAAAACATGAATTTCCGTTTGTGCTCACTGGGTGTAATGTGTGTGTGCTCACAGAAGGGGTGCTTAAATAACCTCCAGCTGATATAGAGGGAGTCATATTACCATGTCTAAAGGTGGGCTGTGGATCATCCCCTCTTCCTGCCTGCTTCTGCTAATTATGTATCTGTTCTCAGCAATGGAGAATTTCATGTGTTACATCTGTACCTGTAATTCTTTAAGCTCAGGGTATTTGCTATGGAACCGAGCCAGACAGCAGTTTGTCTTACAACAGAATATGCAAACAGGTGATTACCTGTCCCACTCAGCTTAGACTTTGTTAATCATCTGTCTGTTTTTAGATGGTTCTGTATTTATTATCCAGTGGTTCATTATGTAATTCCCATGTGTCAATATTCTCTTTGGTATATTTCAGACTTTGTCTACAGCACAGAGCAGATGATCAGCTACTAGATGTAATTTTAGACAAGAATAATTGCAATGTGTGGGAAATCCCTGTTTAGAAATCCCTGATCATAACAGTTTACAGGAAAACAAACGAGAATTCTGGCAACCCTGTCTATTTAAACAGACTATTTTCTAATGATTACTTCAGCATTGCTATACATTTTACTTAAAAAAGTAGAGAATTCTGAGTGAAGAAGAATATTCAGTAAGAAATATAACATTTAGGACAGTGTTATTAGTAGTTGACTGGTTATTTCTGTTCCTATGCAAACCTTAGTTGTGGTTTTAGTGACAATAGTGAAGTAACTTCAGAGGTGGGGCATGTTATTACTCTGATGATAGATTATGAAGGCGAACAGTTGTTTTCTTTCAGTTAACAAGCGCTGATGAATTATACGCAATAATACCAGGAACATGATTTCAAGTTAACTTCAAGGTCAGTTCAGGGTTAGACTACTATTATTTTGTTCATGTGTTATTTAGTCTCTTTATTGATTCCTTTGCTGGAAATACTAATATTATTATTATTTCTAGTTATTACTAGAAATTACCTGCACAAATGGTCAGTTGACTATTCAGTATCGACACCTTTGTGTCAACAGCCCTTTTTTATTTCAACAAGATAATGCCCCGCATACATAAATGTTTTTATTCAGTATTTTTTGTATCAGGTAGAAATAATACATCAGTTAAATTATTTAAACTTTAAGGCATTTGACAGGCAGTTCACCCATTTCCTGAAGAGGCCTCGAGAGGTAGCGACATGGAAATATTTTGCTAATTCCACGGATTTATTGAGCTTTTCCTGTTACAGCTTGTGTTTCTCTTTCCGCTAGATAACATTAAATTCAACACTCCTGAACGCTGTCACATTGTGACCTACCTGCATCACTGATATTAACTGAACCTGTTTTCTCTTTAAATGCTGCGCTAAACTGGTTCTATAAATGCGTGCAGTTTTACAGAAATCTTAGTCAAATGTCTTTTTGAGGGTTTTTAGGTTTTTAAGGGTTTCAGGTTCATTTAGAAAAGTTTTGGGTTATATCGTTAACATTTTTGTTGGTTTTTGTTAAAGAAAAAATTAGCCCTTAATGGGCTTAAATGGTTCAGGGAACTGAGTGCCACACAATTCTCTGTAGTTCTGTAGGTGACAGTATTAGAGAGAGCAGATCTTTCTGGCAGTACTGTTCCACACCCTCATCTCTCTAAAGACACATAACATGCATACACTGTAATAATGACCTAATTAGCCTTTGGTAATGACAGTTGCAAACACTGGCTTATGAAAGGAAATGCAGTTCCAAATTGAATGGTTCAGTGAACAGTTGAGTAATAAACTTGGAGTAATAAACATGTTTTTGTTTTCCATTTTGTCAGTGCATACGTATGGTAACGGGTCTGTATAAAGTTTCAGATTTGTGTTTCTTTTGTTTCTTTTGCAGAAATGTGCTTCTTATTCATGGATACCAAGAACCTCTGTTGATTGGTGTTGTCCTAATGCTGACATGCTGTTGTTTAACTCACATTTAACCTTTTCAATGCCTTGAGGCTGCCCCATGCCACTCTCCCATCATTCAGCAGCTGATCGAGGTTGCTGGGTTTCTTACTCTGCAAAACTGCTGTGACTTCACCATCAGGGTAGGATTTCTTCTGGACAATGTATGTTACAAGAAGTTTTTTTAAACGTTGTCATTATTAAAACTGCATATCAGTTTCTTTCATGGAATGCAAAAGGTGAATTTTTAAGAATATCCTGGCCTCTCTTTAATATATTCTAATATATTAATATGTTCTGCATCATCACACCAGAATTTGATCTAATATTCTAGTTCAAGTTCAAGTTTATTTATAAAGTGGCACATTGTTGCAAAGCAGCTGTACAAATGACAATGAAAAATATCCATAGGGAATTTACAATGTAGTTTTGAAACTTGAAAATAATAAGAAAAAAATAGAGTATATATATACACACACACACACACACACACACATACAAATACATAAATATATACATATAAATATATACATGCACACACACACATATGAAAAGAGTTGCAGATTGATAGAGTTTTTAAAATGATACTATTATTAAGTGATACTACTACAAGGTTTCCTAGGTAAGTTGTCTAAGCTAGTGTCAGCTATTCTCATGTCAAACCAAAACCACAGAGCTCAGCAGGAAAGGTTAAATGATGGGTCTTGGCAGTCATCTCTATCACACTGTTATCTGTGGATGTCAAGACAGGAACATCATTTACACTACACCTCTTATGTTTTCCAGGCCACAATTCTGCAGTTTACTTGACCGTTAGGAATGACCAGTGTGTTAGGGTGGCACACAGGCAGTCCCCTACATGTGCTGCTTTTCATAGAATTATAAACCTGCCAATCCTACTGAGAAACTGACATGTAGCAAGTGTGTGGTTCTGTATGTTTAACCTACTGCTGTTTTTATGTTTGCTTGCCTGTTCATTGGTACGTGTGCATGTGTCTGTGGTTTGCTGTGGTGAGTTTGCTGTATGTGAGTATGTGCTTAGTGCAAGTGTGCAGTAGGCTGAAGGTAATTACTGAAGCCGTTTCTAAGAACTCACCCTCCCTGTTGTGCACTAGTCTCTCCCTAGAAGTAATGCGCTTATTCCGCGAAACAGCTGGCCCATTGCCGGCAGCTCGCTTACTCAGCTAGGCCACAAACACAGACAAACAGACAATCTGACATGCTCCACTACCATAATGTATGAAGTATACACTGTCTGTTAAAATCTGTGAATGACACAGAATTACACTGTTTCCAATTACTGTTTTAAAAATGGTAAATAAAAAATTCTGTTTTTATCATTTTGTGACTTTTACTTTTGTAACAGGATAAAGAAACAGTAAAAACAGTTATTTGTTGTTTATATTGTTAAAACAATTTCAGTGTATTAAAAAAAGCTACAACTAAGAGATGATTATTCAGATATTGATTTGATCATCTCTGCAGGGGTGTGTTCAATAAACTAACACATTGATCATCCTCATTGATTTTGTTCTCAGATATATTGCCTATAATAGTTCTTTACATATTTAGTGAATTTAGTACATTTGTGTGAATTGCATAGCACTGAGATCAGATGTCAGAAAAAAAGCCCTGCTTTTGTTTCTGGAAAATACTATTCACTATAAGGAAAATGGGATCAGGGAACAATGCTGTTATGTTCCATTATGCTTTTTAAATCAAAGCCCTGCATTGCAAGAGTCTCACCACTTGTTTATATGCATTATATAAAAAGGAAATGATTCATTACACATTATACCCAGAAATATGTTAGTCAAATTCATTTCCTGGATGATTGGGTTTAACAGTTTCTAAACGTTAACAAACGTTAGGGTTACGTAGGCTAACCCAAACCCTACGTTCAGAAATTCTTCTGATAATATTGGAAACACATTTTGTCATTATGAAATAATGATTATGAAATTGTGATTTCAAGCACATCAGTTCATCCATTAATCCTATTATTGTAAGATTAATCACTGAATGTTTCATTCTCTGTAGCATTTCTGAATTCCCTAACTGTTTCTTTGTGAAAAGGATATATTTTCTGCCTCTAGTTTACCACTGAATAATTTTCTCTTTTAAGGTCTTTTTTT
Organism: Ambastaia sidthimunki; assembly: GCA_036877625.1. Lineage (NCBI taxonomy): Eukaryota > Metazoa > Chordata > Actinopteri > Cypriniformes > Botiidae > Ambastaia > Ambastaia sidthimunki. Next base: position 4,266 of record JAZGTK010001861.1, on the reverse strand, counting down.
AAGGTGTGTACTTTTATATTCTTCAAAAATCATTCCATAATTCTTTAACTTTTATAATTTTCCAGACTTGGAAAACGACAAAAACATTGGGCAAAACATCAGGACCTCATGTAATTTGACTGTCAGTTTTATTATAAAATAATGAAAGGATTTATATCCATAAATAACATACAAGCTCCACATTGTGGAGATAGAAAAAAAATTAAATCCTAATTGATTAAAATAGTCAAAACATTTCACTTAAGAAAACAAGTTCCAGTCAAGGTAGCACAGTAGGTAACTCGCCTCAACAGAGGGCCGAAGACCAAGACATGAGGTTCTCGTGAGCTCACAATTTTAATTTTTCATGAACATAAATTCATACGAAACCCTTTAGCAGTATGACAGCAAGTCCATTTATACATGTCAGTATTTGGTCATGGCTTAATCCCCCATGCGTATAAAGTATCAGACAGACCTGCTGACCATGAAAATCTGGAAATCCCTAACAGTCAAAGGTGACGTCTGAAATCTTTTTCATAACACTGCTTTTGGTTTCAAATCTCTGTCTCTTGAGGCTGTGGACTTTTTTCGCCGATTCCAGGCCCCATTTGCTAGCATTCATGTTAAACAATAGGCTGTGGTGTGCGCTTCCATGGCAACATCAGAGCTGGAACGGGTAATCCTGCAGATAGTGAAGTATTGGTTTTGGTAGTGGCAGACGCTCTGTGTAGGTTGAGTGTCTGTTAATAACCAATCTTGCGAGATGTTGCAAAGAAGGAAACACTTGAGGACGATGGATTGGTCTTTTAAGCTTTAATAACACGCCACATTCCTTGGATGGTGATGAAGCTACGGAATCAAACTCTTCTTTCTTCTCCCCCTGAAATCTGCTCTTGGAACCCACATAGTGCTGCACAAGGCTGGGCACGTCAGGGAAAGACTGCAGGCGGGATTTACTGGGGGAACTGGAATCCAGACAGAAACACCCAAGACTGTATTCAATGCGAACATTTGTGGGTCCACGGGCAGTTTTAACAGACAGCGTCAACATGTAAAGAGGGTGACTGCTATCCCGTACCAGAAAAGTACCCTCTGACGCCCCCTGCAGTACAGAGTAGGCCTCGCTGGCAGAAATGGCACCCCAGTACCAACCTGACAAAAAAAAGTATTATTGAAGCGCTGGTACACATTTTCTGACAAATACACGAAACTTTGAGAAATTGTATATGTAAATTGTATTGTTTGTATAAACTGTTGCAGAATGACTGTAGAATTTGTAAAAAATACTGGAATTTTTAAATTGGACAGGAGACAACTGCATGAATAAAAAAGCCATGAAAAGCTTGAATGTTTGGGGATTTATGTAAGCACTCTGTAATCATTTTAATTGCTTAAGTAAAGGATAAGGCGTTTTATTCTACCTGAAGTTTCCAGATAAGAGAAATTCTTGGAGATGCATATGTAATCCTTTTCTGGTTCCCACCGTATGGGAGCATGGATGCATCGAGATGTCAAGGGCACCAAGGGAAAGAAAGTTTCGGGCAAACGAGTCCTTGGACTGAATAAAGTTAAAGGTTTTAAAGATTTTAAACATCACAATCCTTTAAAAACACTCATCATCAATGATCATTGTTCAAACAAGAACTATGGTTTCACACATCAATTTATCTAAACTTTCCTCATTTCTATGCTTTTAAAAAACAATGAAATAATCATGTGTCTGAAATAAACTGCCTGTTATACAACTATGATAATGTTATAATATTTTCATAACCTTAATGATTCAGTATTGCTCTCTGATAGCTTTAAATATAAGAATGGAGTAACGGCATGTCTTGTGTATCTGCTAGAACTCTTAAACATAAACTGTTCTTGGTAATGAAACTTTTCAAAACTTATATAGTCACAGTATTTACTATACAGAATGTGTAAAGAAATTGTATTGTGTAAAATTGTATTTATTATTATTGGCAATTTATTTTTAACAATATTTATTATTGTTGTTGACTGTAGCAAATTAATTAAATACTTTAAGAGCCCTTTACATGATGCTTATCAACATCAACAGGAATCTCTGGCATTTCACAGATTAAATAAGTAGTAGTTAAAGTTTATACATTTAAATGTGAATATTAGGACGAGTGGATATAAAACTTACCCTTGAACGCACAGAATCATGGTGACAATCGACCGGATTGGATCGGACCAAGTTTCTTTGGTCGTGAGGTTTCACTCAATCAAATCTCGTGATAATAAACAGCTCAATGATATTTCTAAATAATAACTTCAGGAGTTTATTTAGTATTTACAGAAGTACTCGAGTCGACGTGGGTCGCGAAAACAAGCCGCGCTTCTGTTCAAGCTGGTGCCTTGAAACTGGACATGAAGCGGAACCGGGTTTGGCTCCTTCAGTTCGTCTGACTTCCACGAACCGTCTTTCTGAGAACCCCGCCCGCGTCCGGCGGCTCTGACGCATGACAGGCAGAGGATCAAACTCTCCGTCATTTAGCCGCGCTGCGGTCCCGTGAGAAGCGCACTACAGTGATTCTTCAGTGACTCATTTGGGAGTTTTTTGGTGATGATGGGTAATTACTTCCTGACGTTTGAGAACGAAAACGGCGTTTCTGGTGAAAACGCACTTCACCCGTTCCAAGAACTTTCCAGGAAAACTGAACTCTTACACGGAGTTCAGCCAATCAGTTCCCTCCCCATCGCCAAGCCCCGCCCCTGCGTTCATGCGGCCTGCTTAACCATTTGCCTGCTGCTGACCGTAAACATGCCAAAATTATGACCGCTTGAGCCCCAGTGAGCCATCTTGCTTTTTAAGCTAATACTAGTGCATAAAAACATATCACAAACATCGTTTCAAATTTTAATTATTGAGGATAAAACTTTTATTTTTTCATTTAATCGTTAAAAGCTTTTTCCTCGTTGAAAGCTACCTTTATTGTTATTTTAAAAAATCGATGATGCTCTTAGGACATTATTTTATTTTTTTGTAGGCTACATGAAAAATACATTATACAATAGATTTTTTATTAGATGTATAATGGAAATATCCTAACGCTTGTTTTTAGTGCCATCTGGTGGATATCAAGTCAAAGTCAAAGTCAACTTTGTTTATATTAAACATTAAAGTTGTTTTTTGTTTAATATAAACAATATATTAAACAAACTTTATATTAGCTATATATTACAGTCTAGTCTAAATCACCGCGCAGCAGGGTTTTGTCTGATACCCTGAGATCTCTCTTTTTGCGTTGTGTTAGTTTGTCTATCCCTGTCTATCCCTCTATCATCTTCTCTGCTTGAGCCTCCTTTGATAAAAATACAGGCAATTTTATATACTTTTTTACTTGTTGAAGTCAAAAATCGGACATGACAACTCAAATTACAAAAGCTTTGGACAAAAGCGTCTGCTAAATGCCTAAATGTAAATCACTATTATAAACTTGATCTGGTAATGATCTGGTAAGTTCTTGCTCAATAACTGATTAAAGTTATAACCAACAAGAGTTATGGATTGCAGCTATAGTTTAGAATAGCAAAGAGGTTAAAGGACTAACAACGCCTATTAGGTGTTCTAAATTCAGTGTAAACCAAAGCTTCGCAGGGCTTAATGCTTTGATAACAAGGGGTGAATAACAAATTATAGAATTAACAAGATAGCGCAGTTCTATTACTATGAAGGGGGAAACTGCAACGCTCTCTACAAAATGTTGTGAGGAACTTTCTACATGTGCAGTACCTGAAGCAATCTGGAAAATATGTTTGCATAGTGCAATTTGAGCTAAGAAACAGATGTCTGTCTTCCACCACAGCTGCTTGGAACCGTTGCAAAGATGGCCTTGAGTGCAGAGACTTCCTTAAAGTGTCTTAATAATCACTAATGTTCTTATAACAACAAAAACTTTATTTACAGTGGAATAAAATACTCCTTTAAATGTACTTGGTGTGTCTTCACCTGTGGTGTCAAAGTGCATTTTAGGTAAGATCAACACCGGTGAGAGAACCAGCGAGAGAACTCTTCCCCCTCCAGTGTTACCAGAGATAAAAATCTTGTAGCAAACTGTGTTTGCATTTATCAAGGCATCATCTGCACCTTCAAGTGACCTTTGCAATAGATAAAACTATAATACTAGCTAACTGGCTATATATTAACTAAGCTATTTACAGCGTGAAATCGATCTGTTGACGCAATGTTCGGAATTCAGAGGGGTTGTCGATGTGTTTTGATATACTGAAAGACTTCAGATGCTGAATGAAACTGTAGAATGCGGAATA
>JAZGTK010001860.1:0-35540 GCA_036877625.1 Ambastaia sidthimunki | reverse complement strand
CACGGAGAAAACGCTCATCTAATAAGCTCTTCTTTGGGGCAGTCTGCTGCTCGGCGGGCCAACTGATGTCTAGCTTGGCCACAGCACGAGTAATAACCTCCAATAGCTCCTCAAAATGGGGGGCAAGAGGGGTCTCCTCAACGCTCTCCACATCCATTTCTTCTGTGGATGAGAGGCGGAGGGAAGAGCCCTCCCCCTGGGGGGAAGAAACCGCAGTGCGGGCTTCCGAACCCAGAGAGAGAGCAGAAGACCTGGCAGGTGAGGAGCGAGATAGGGACGAGCCCGTCTTAACTCCCTCCACCAAATCTATTTGTGAACCCCACGAATGCCTCCTCCACTCCGCCTCAGTAAAAGCGGGACCAGCACCGCGGGGAACACTTATGAGGGCTCCCCCTCAAACAGAGCCCTCCGGGAGCGAAGCGTACGCAGTGGCATGTGTTCAAAGTGCACACAGCCAGCTCCTGTAAATGTTGATCTCTATCTCCCTTATTGCTCTTGCATTTAGCCTTAGGCATGTTTTTATCTAAAAACAGAGACAAAATCACGCAAGACAACTTCTACAAAGCTAAACAAGAGACAAAGGACAGACAAATGACACAGAGCGCTTCGCTGAATAAACAAAACTGGGGGCGTGCACTAAAGCATGTGCTTTTATAGCTTCCTGGTCATGACGTCACCCCGCCTGTGACGTAGCGCCCCGTAATTGATTGTGCGGCAGGTGTTTCAGAGCGCATATAAGCTGATGGCGTTCCCATAGCGTTTTCCGACGCAGCTCGAGTTCCTGAAAGGGAACAAAGCTTATCCTGCCAGTTATGCATCTCTTAAATTAGAGTTTTGTTACCACAATGACTCTGAAACTATGAAAAACTATGAGACACCAGAACTGAGATAGAACATAGAATGTATGGTCTTAATGACACTGTGCCAGTGATTTATCTTCAGATTTTTCCAAGTGCTGACTGATAAAAAAAAATAGTGTGTCTGTAATTGTAAGGCCAAGATTTTGATGTCTGGGACAAACAGTAGTGAATATGACTCAGTGGCCTCCTCACATCCAAAAAGTATATACATACACACACAAATACTCTCTTACCCATCTATTTAATTTCCTTTGGCCTTGTCTGTTTTGGCAAGCTGGTAATTTGATAGGTCAACTGTAAGGTTTTCCTGTCTCCTGTTTGGATTTCAGACGTGCACAATATGGCCTGTGCCAGAAAGCAGAAGTCAGAGTAGGTTGATGTAAGTTGTTTTTCCAAGATCCCCCCACACTCTGCACCATTGTTATTGTAGGAAAGTGATAATATTTCTCACTTCCAACATAGCCCCTAATATAGTTGTGCTTAACTCCAGTGTGCACACAGATGTTTCAGATTAAATTGTATCTGCAAATCCTTGCAGCTCTCCCAACTCTAGTAACTGCCAGAAGGCCCGTAGGCAATAACTAAATTGCCTTGGTTTCAGTACACAAGGAGACTGGCCCAGACAAGCTGGATCAGAACATTAGATGTGAATCCCTCCCAGATTTGAAGGCAGCCTTTAGCACAATTATTGATTTAGAGGGATGATTAGATTTAATTGACGACTGTTTCTACCTGTAGCTCTGCTTGAGGCTTTAGTAGCAGCAAAGCCTAAATTTAGGGTGACAGGACAGATGAAGCCAGTTATTTTCTACAGAGAGGTTTTTACATGGCGAATAAACTTTAATAAAACCTCACAGCTGACACATTGCTTGCTATATTTTTATTAAAGTGGTAAAGTGGTTACCGCTATAAGAGAGAATTGAAAGTAATAGAGGAAAATGTTTGAAACACCGCAAAACACTTCCATCACATTTAAGTTAGCAAGCAGGAACTGGCTTACTGTAAAACACAAATTATCACGGAATAAATAAATCAATGGACCATAATGCAGACAAGACACTCCTTGAAGATTATATAGGCTCAAAACAAAATCTACACAATGTGTGAATGCAAACACTGGATATGCAAACTCAATTTCAAAGGTGTTAACACAAGCTGCGCTACAGTGGGCAAAAACTGTCTGCTTCTAAGGACAGGTTTCTATTTCAGGTTAACTAAATAATAACACATCCAGTTTATTGGCACAGACATTTGTTGGTAACTCTATTACCCCTCTGAGTAGGCTACCGAGTTTTGTTAAATATGTTAAATGGGAACACATGCTTGCAATGCATTGCCCAAAAACATGTTTCTGCATTTGCATGTATAGTAGAGTATGTTTCTGTCCTTAATCCTGACAGGATTGTCAAAACAGGTAATAAATTTGCCATGAGAGCCCCCTACATATAAGACATGAGAATATGTAGCTTGCCTCAGTGCCAGTTTAATCTCTCTGCTATCATTATTTGACATTATGCTCAGTTTGGAAGCTTCACTCAACTGCACAAATGTCAAATACAGGCTGTGCACCAAACCACCTAAACAGCCATATAATCACAAATAGGCTCTAATAGGTCTCCTAGGATGTGAATGAAAGCCTGCACTGTGTGACGCCAAGCACTATGGGCATCACAATGCACTGAGTGGGGCCACGCGCTCAACTAATAAACCTGCACAATGCCAGGTAGTACGGCGGTCATTACCTCCCACTACCCAACACAGCTGATCTGAATCCCCAGATCTGGCTCTTTGCCAGACAGCCCAGCACCATGCTAGTGTTGCAAGAGCTTCTGCAGACATTTCTGCAGACATTCTGCAGGTTTGTATTCATGCTGTAGTGTCCAAAGAATTTGCATATGCTGTCCATTCATATTGGACAAATTATTGACATCATGCAACAAGCAATCAGCTTCAGTTATAAGCAGTGCTGTGATTCTCATTGTCTGTTAAAAAATAATATAATGTAATGTTTTTTTTTACAACAGAAATCGATATACAATGATACCTGTTGTTTATAGAGAAGAAATATACAGTAAAATACCTAAAGGAGAATGTTATGCTGCTTTACTGCTTAAATACCACACAAGTAGTAATTAGAACAATTGGTTTTAAATCATTCAGAATAATAGCAAATTTTAAGCATTGGATGGTTTTATTTGTTTATTCATTTATCAAACCGAAGTGTGTATTGTGATGCTGATGAGACCCTGGTGAGACTAGTCTCTGTTAGGTATCTGGCCCTATATTTGTCCCTAAGGCTGATAAGCCACAATGTCTTAGTGTAATACAAATTTACCAGCCGTGGCCATTGATATATGGGACTTCATAGCATGAATTGTGCAAAATGCCTAACTCTAGCTGGGGCCTTATGTTGTTATAAGCCAAATGTATTGTTTCTAAAATTGCTTATTTAAATATATTTTACTTGATTTTGAAGTCAGGAATATACAGTGTGTTTAGACCCAGAGACTGGCTAAATGCCTTGACATAGATATACAATAGCAGAAAACAAAATATTAATGTGCTCAAATTTTCAAATAAAGATTCATTTTTAACCCTAGACTACACTTTTAGTCAGTTTAATATCAGTTCAAATTAAGAAATAATCCATAACAGCTCTAATCAGAAACATGGTGCTTGAATAATCCATTGTCATTTAGCATTTACTTCTTCACCTTCATAATTTATCTTTCATCTCATGATCTTCTTCGCACATTTTTTCCACCTGTAATTCTCTCCTATAAAAGGTGTGAATGCTCCAGTACATCCATCGTTGTCCTTCAGCTGTGACCTTGCACATGTGTTTGAGGCATGTGGTATAAAGGGACCCAAAAAGAGCCCAAAGAGTTGGCACTGGAAAGGCATGATCTTTGAACTTTGGTGCTGTATGCAACACATGCAGCTTGTTCAGGGGATTAAAAGAGTAATGAAGAGGCAGTCTGTGTATTTTATATTTCTATGCGTCCAACTATTGAATATCTCACATCAAGTGTGGCTAGCTCCAGTTGGGACAACTTCAGCCATTGTGGATTCAAAAGGTCTTCCTCACCTTTCTCCTCAAAGCATTCAAAATCGCACTGTCCTGGTTAGCGCTGGTTGCCACAAATATAGGCAGTATATTTTGTTGACTGGCAAAATGTTTTTGGCTCTCATAGTCAAGAGAGATGAAAACACAATGGTGACAGTATGAGATTTCAGTGTTAGTCCAGATTAAACTGGACTCTCCCAAATGAGAGTTGACAAGCTCACGAGTGGCAGATCATTTTTTTGTGAGTGGAGCAGTCTGTGGAACCCGTGAGCCGGTAAGAATGATAACTTATACCCTTAATTAAATTGTGGCTTTAAATTTCATAATGCAAGATGCCCATGTGACAGATGCCGAAAAAAATAGGTGACGGAGCCAAGGGTATAGCATAATAAGTGGAAAGGAGGGGGAAAATGTCTCCAGTGCATCGAACGAGGTACTTCTTTGATAACAGATAGCCTCCAGTTGTATGGACCATTATTCCAAGCATACCTTACAAAGCAAATGAACTTGACAGATGGTTACCCAAACCCTTGACTACCAGTCCGATTATGCAGAAAACAATACAATAGAAAAAGAATCATTACCAAAGGAACTATATCAATACCATGCAGAGGAACAAAATTACGCTTGTGAAATTGGATAGTGAGAATGAGTTTAACATAAAATGGGTTACAGCCAGGCAATCTGTCATAGCTAAAGGTATTGTCTGGGCCTGTTTGCATGGCATATAAAGTCATCTGTCAACTCTGGCTCTATTAATGGCTACTGCTCAACTCCTAAATGAAAGCTTTTACCAGGCGGGCATGCCAGACTGTGCATGCTAATTAAATTGCGAGCGTTCTACATCTGTGTATGTATGTGTGATGATGAGCGCCGAACAGGAAGTTGGCTTTGTTGACACAGCATCTTTCACATTTTCAGAGTAAGTTGACTATAAGCTATGTTTTTTTATTACTTTCCAAATATCTGGTGTCAATTTTAGCTGAAATGGTTTCTTTCATCACTGCATGGGTCACATTTGACAACATAACTTTGGACACCTTCTCTACATAAATTTCTTTTGTAGTACTCACATTGGAAAGTTACAAATCATGTTGTCATAATATGTATAATATGTGAGCTGTTAAGAGATTTGGCAGTGCTGCTTAACAAATAGAGCTTTCCCCTGAGTGCAGTCGTAAAGCTTTTAAATGTTCCATGTGGCACTAGATTTTGCAATGCCTCAATGTCTGTTGATGGGTATAATTGCAATATATCATAAAAGTAGTTATTAGGTTGCAATTAGCATACTTTTATTGAAAAATAAAGCAGTATAATAATAAATATAAATTAAAATCCAGTGTGATTTTATGTTTGTGCCTGGAATGCATAACATAAATTTGCGTTACAAACATATTCATATTCTTTTATTGCTAATTAACAAATTTTAATGATCATTAAGTTTTTTTTTTTTTATTCATATTTTACACAATCACAATTTGCATCACTATGTTTGGTGATTGCTGATGTAATACCCCCAAAATAACCCACCACAGACAGACAGAAGTTAAAGTTGGGCCAAAAGTTTCTTGTAAAAGTGTGGCCCATGAGGAATTACCATTGTGCCCTTGAGTGAGACAGTGAACCCCAGGTTGCTTCAGGAAGACAGTCCCTGTATTAAGTGTACTCTAAATGGAATCTGCTAAATGGCAAATTGTTACTGAATATAAATCAAAACATGAACATGATATTTAACATTTAACATTGACTTGTTAAGCAGGAAAGTTTGAGAGGCTGTGGTATAGTGGCACAAAGCGACAGTCATATACTCACAATATAGCACAGCTTTAAACGATTTACTGCTTTTACAAAATTTCTTTCTATGCAACATAAATAATAAGGCCACTGTAAAAAGGTTCTAAAATAAACTACTCTTATAAAAACATCATGTTAAATATGACAATTATGTAATTAAAGACACCTTAACTGAAAAATTACTTGAATATCAGATAAAAAAAACATTTGATGTAAAAAAATATTATGATATAAAATGATATATAAATATGATATATGATATAAATATGACAAATAAAAATATATATATGGGCACAATCTTGACCCAGTAGATTAATACTGTATAACAAGGAAAGGGGAATAGTTTATCACTGTCTCTTTAACAAGGACGAAAAAGTTACCAAAACTCTGTGGGCCAAAACAAAGTCACATCATGCCCGAGCGCTGTAAATGCAACTTGGCTGAACATTGCATGTATTGCATCCCAGATCATTGCATTTCGTGTTAATTGCCTGAAATATTTGTTGAATGTGCAGAGAAAACAGCTCAAGGACTCAACTGCCTCCAAGTGTTTGTTAAAGCCCCAGCAAACCGTTCTCTTTCTTAATGAACTCGAGTCAAATTCACAAGTCAAACACAGAGCAGCTAATATGAGTTCTCGGCCTGGTGTTAGGTGCATAAACTTGAAGGAATCAAAGGCCTGTTTGTGCCAAAGCCCACTGCAACTTTTCAGGAGGAGAAATAGGCCTTAAAATAGGAAATGTCACACTAGCTTGTAAGGGACTAACAGAGCTGTATCCTAAAAACAGAGAAAGAGAGAGAGTCAAAACCGTCTCTTTAAATAACTTTGATCTCTTGGGCTATGAATCACGGAGAGTTGCAAATCCTTTTTAGCTAATTGCTATCAGCTCGTGAGATTCTCCCCCCATGTTCAATATCAATTTTCAGGGCCAAAGGAGATAGAGCGTCTCCCTGGAGTCCTCTAGGTACTATGATAAAACTGCACAACAGCATTTGGCGAGTTCAGTCGGTAAAAGGGGCCATCTTATTCACTGCTGCTAGCGGTAAGGAGGAAAAAAAATCAGACAATCGAAGTAAAGCAGCGAACGTCCTGGTGCTGTGCGCTCCATTACCTTCTGATTGGAGAGCTGTCAGCATCTAGTACCCTGATTTCAGTCACTAAAGCCATATTAGCATGTATAATAAAGCTAAAAATGACAGCCCCATTTTTAAAATCTGGTTATCTGAGGCACATTTAAAGCCACTGTTAAATGAAAATGGCATGTATTTCTGCGCTTTTAACATGGATAAAGGCAAGGCATGTAGCACAATACCTAAACTGTGAGGGGCTTACTGCTTTTATGAAACAGCGGTATGATATAAAACCATTGTATTTATAGTTGTTATTGTCACTATTAAAGTTAATTAGTCTTCCTGTAGGCTGTTTATAGTTGCTAAGCAACATCAACTTAACTGTGTCAGCAAATGTGCAATTCTTGACATTTTACAGTGGCTTACCCAGTCAGTATTGTAGTCAGGGCTATCCATTTTTTAATGATACACACTAACCTGTGACCACACATTTGAATTCTATATTAACGTATACAATTAAGTTGCTTGGCAAATGCTTGGTAAACAGCTTACAGATACAGGTTATATTACAGTCACGGGGTGATCTCAAGAGCAGGAGCAAAACAATGTGGGATCCAAAACAAAAGTATTTGAGGTAATCCACAAGCGATACAGGTCAACAAGGCATGAAAATGCAGGACATGGCAGGAACATAAGAACACCCAACGTAACGTTAATACGTTGCTCTACTGCCAGCTCACGCACCTGGTCTGACGACACTGGCTTGAGCTCAGAGGTGATCCTCAGCTCTGTCGCACTATCCTGCGATGGCTCGGTCGCCTGGGGCTCGAGCTCTCTGTCAACAGTGGGGTCGGGCTGTGGCTCTGCACTCCAGGATGATGGAGGGCTGGGCACTGGGTCTGAAGTGGGGCTGTCGGTGGTCCTGGTAGTGAGTAAACTCCGAAAGGGCAATAAAGTCGCTAGTGTAGTAAAACCTGACAAAGGTCAGGGGAGTGGACCATCCGGCAGCGTCGCAGATGTCCTGAATGGGGACACCTGCAGAAAGGGCCTTAGAGGCCGCCATACCACGAGTAGAGTGAGCCCTGATCCCCAAAAGAGGGGGGAGTCCAAAGGTCTCATAAGCTATACGGATTGTCTCGACAATCCAATGACTGATAGTTTGTTTAGAAGCTGGTTGGCCCCTCTTGTGTGGGCCAAAACAGACCAACAGCTGGTCAGATTTCTGCCACAGGGCAGCTCTGTGGACATAAGTGTGCAGTGCTTGCACTGGACACACAAAGTTTTGCTTCTCCTGGTCATTATCCCGGAAGGGAGGAGGACCAAAGGCCTGGAGTACGACCGGCCGTAGAGTCGAGGTGGGCACCTTGGCAACATAACCCGCCCGAGGGTAGAGAAATGCCTTGGCCAAACCCGGCGCAAAGACTAGATACATAGGGGCCACTGAGAGGGCCTGGAGGTCACCAACTCTCCTCAGAGAGGTGATGGCTAGTAGAAAGGCCACATTAGCTGAAAGATGTAGATCCAAAAGGAGGAGCACATAAAGCCTGTAGTACTATGGCCAGGTCCCATGGGGAAACTCTAGATCGCACTCGAGGCCTCAGCCTCAGCGCACCGCGGAGGAAACGTAAACCAAGGGGTGTCTACCCACTGAAGAACCCGTAATGGGGATGTGGTAAGCAGAAAGCGCTGCCACATATACCTTCAGGGTGGAGTGAGTCAATCCCCCTTCAAATCTAGCTTGTAAAAACTCCAGCACTTAACCAATAGGGCAGTTAACTGGGAACAATTGGTGGTCTCTGCACCAGGAAGTGAAAAGTTTCCACTTCAGGGCGTAAAGTTTCCTCATAGAGGGAGCTCTGGATTGCAAGATGGTCTCAACAACCTCGGTTGAGAGACCGGAAGCTATGAGTTGCGCCCCCTCAGGGGCCATACCCACAGGTTGGCCCATACCCACAGGTTCCACCACTCTGCCTGAGATAAAAGATCCCCCCTCAAGGGGATCCTCCAAGGAGAGCCGTCTAGGAGAGATATGAGTTTCGAGAACCACACTCGGCTTGGCCAGAACAGGGCTAATAAGAGCACAGATACTGCGTCCCGGCATATTCTGTCCAGAACTCCTGGGAGCAGAGCGATCGGGAGGAAAGCATACAGACGGAGCCTCTGCCACGTCTGAACCATAGTATCCAGTCCGAGAGGAGCTGGATGAACTACAGAGAACCTAAGGGCACATTGCGCTGTCTCCTGAGAGGCGAAGAGGTCCACTTGGGCTTGCCCATAAATCCTCCAAATTTGAATCACCACATCTGGGTGCAGTCTCCATTCCCTGGGCCTTGGCCCCTGTCTCGACAGGATGTCTGCTCCAACATTGCATCGGCCCGGAATCTAAGCTGTTGCTAGCATCACGCGGCGACCGAGATCTCCTAACACCGGACCCTAAAAGGAGGGGAACGGGCGGCGACACTCTGTTTTTGCGTGTCCCTATATGATGAGGAGGTATGTGGAACAGACTGCTCCCGTCTAGCAGCCCCAAGGGAATGAGAGCGGCGAGGAAGGAAATGCTGGAACGCCTCCGCTTGCTTCCGTGCCTCCTGGTACCTGTCGACGACCGTATTAACCACGTCCCAGAAGGCACAAGCGGGGTGTCCAGGAGAAAGATCCTGTCCTTTTCTTTTATATTGGACAGGGTCAGCCATAAGTGTCTTTCTGCGGCCACCAGGGCTGCCATAGACCCTCTCATCTAAGAGGCTCCTATGCTCCTATGCATCCACACTCTCAACGTCCAGTTCTTCTGTGGACTAAGGGTGAAGAGCAGATGCCTCCCTCTGGGGGGAAAAGAAACCGCAGTGCGTGCTTCCGACCCCAGTGAACAGGAGGAGGACCTGACGGGTGAGGAATGAGATAGGGAAAAACCCGTCTCAATTCCCTCCATCAGGTCCATCTGCGATCCTCACGAATGCAGCCGCTGCTCCGTCTCAGCGGTAGCGGGACCAGCACCACGAGGAATCGCAGTGAGGGCTCCCTCCTCAAAGAGAGCCCTCCTGGAGCAAAGCACACACAAGCTAAGAAGTTCACAATGAGAACAGTCAGCCCCCTCAAGAGCTGACTGAGCGTGCTTCGCTCCCAAACAAACTACACATATAAAAAAAAGGAGCTCTAAAATGCTCACTCGAGCCCCTAGTCTTTCCCTTAGCTTTAGGCATTTTCTAATCTGCTTCTATCACTAAACACGGTAAGATAAACAATCGACAAACAATGCAACGTAGAGCGCTTCGCTGAATGAAAGAAGCTAACCAAAGCTGCGCAGCGAGTGTGTTTTTATAGCTTCCTGGTCATGACGTCACCCCGTCTGTGACGCCACGCCCCGCAATTGATTGTTGCAACAGGTGTTTCAGAGTGCATAAAAGCTGATAGCGTTCCCATAGCGTTTTGACGCAGCTCGAGTTTTTGAAAGGGAACCAAACAGAAAGTCCAAACAGGGGCGTTACAATTACTTTCATTAAATTACTTAATTAAATGTTTATTTTAATCATTATTAATAGCAATATCTAGCGGGCCTACCAGCAAGTACTACCAAACCGCTGTAAATGATTCAGAATGCAGCAGCGAGGGTAGTCTTCAACTTGTTGTGCAATTGTTGTGCAAATTACTCTATGCTAGGCTAGGGAAACTGGCACAATGCTTCTATACTGTTGCCTTTTTTCATTGATTTACTGTTTCTATTGTTTTCTCATTTGTAGGTCACTTTGGATAAATGCGTCTGCTAAATGCCTAAATGTAAATGTATGCAATTGACTAATTAAATATAGCATAATGTATTTAGTTTTGCCTGCAGTCTGTAAGGGTCATGATGTATGGGTCTCTATGTGTTATGAATTATGTTCTGCTAGTATAGAGATCTTTACCCTTGAGCAGAATAAAAGTTAAACTTCAAGTGAAGAAGTCAAAAAGTCGAAAACTCAATTTCCAGTCTGTCTGAGGAAAGCAATAGAACGTATTACCTATAACTAAACACCTCATTACCTGCACTCACATCACCTTAAAAAAATGTTATTTTTCAGATGTTGCTCTTTTATAGCTCAAAAGATTTAACACTCAATTACGTGTTAGTGAAGTATAATTTGACTCAGATCTTTCTTTGAACTTTGTTTGCAAAAGGAGATACAAGTGATACATAAAGGAGGTCTTATTTGTGTTGTTCATTTAGGACATTTGAAGTATTTATGTTTTACTTTATGTATCAGTTTGTAATCATTATTTTACAGGATATTTCCAAATGAGTGTGTTTTAGTGAGAAAATAGTGAGAAATAGGGGCACAGAGGGGCAGGAAATAGAAGTTTCTGTTTAACCCATAAGGAAAATAAAGCCAAAGGATGTAAACATTCTTTCAGTGTGTTGTGCAGATTTGGAGTAAGGTCATTGTCAGAATATCGGTTTGATCTTTCCAGGCCCACATGGCACTGTGTACACAGGGCAGGAGACCACCACCTTGCAAGCTAATCTGGCCCCCCTTGAAAGCAATAATTAGTTCCACAGTTATTAGTTAATTTTAAACGATAATATAATAGGAAAAGTAAAATGATTTTACAGTGATGATTTAACATTAAACATTAAATTCATTAAACTCCTAAAGCTTTACTTGGAGTCCTTCCAACAAAAGACCAGCAGTTCAACCTAGTGTAATTCTGTAAATGTGTTAAAGTATGTTTTTACACGCACATGAGAAACTATGAACAGTTTGTCAAACTCTTTCCTACCACCCTCTTGAACTGTTAACACAAAAGGCAGTGTGCAAACAGCAAGCTTAGTTGAAGATTATGCTTGGAAAGCAGTGTTCTTCTTAGATTGGGCCTGTTGTGGCCCTCCTGGCCTGTTTCTGAGCCCCTGCTCTTCTCTTCTAATCTAATTTTTACCAGCCATCTTTGATCTACCAGGGCCAACAGTCAGGTCTACAAGTGCAGATGGAGAACATTTGGAGTTTAGCTGCTTTCCCTCACAGCTTTAGTGGCTAATACCTAATTAGGGCCCAATCAAGGAATTGTCTCATTGCTGCCTATCGGATGACAACTGTCTCAGAAGGAGGGGGTGGATGAAGGTTGATTCAGTAATGGATGCACATTTTATCCTGGTCAACTAAGAAGATTAGGTATTGTGTGTCACATTAGCCATGATCTCAAAGCCTGAGCAGGGCCCTCAAAGCTTCTGGACAAGATGCTGTTTCAAGCTTTTGACTAAACAGACACTTTGAATTCTAAAACCCCATGTTGTGGCATGAATAATATGGAGCTTTACAAACTAGCTCAAGAACGCAGAGCACATTGTGAAACACTCCCTCTCTCTTCTTTTAAAAAGCAAGATGATAATTATCTGAACTGAACCATCTGGTTTTAGTGAGAGTAAACAGCCTGTGTTGATGGCGGAACCAAACATAATCCAGAGCCATCAGATATGCTTTCCCAATGGAACTGTCACCAACAATGATAAATGTCAGACGAATGTCTGTCTCCTGCATTGTTTGTATTTATTCATTTCCTGTCTCTGGGGCCATGGAATTGCTGAACAGTGAGAACGAAACACCTCCTAATTAATGTGCTCAAATTTGTGGCTAATGCCGAAGACTTCTCAACAGTAGCTTGTGGTTGATAAACTACTGTAGATAATAGGAGATTTGGACAAGGGCTTTCTTTATGACCAGTTTTCCCTGAATAGGGAATACATTTGCTTTAATGACAACTGTTTTTGTAGCCTTGTTGGGGAGATTTGTTTGAAGGTATTCAAAAGACATTACTATATGAATACAATGGGGAACTTTCATTCAATATAAGGCAGGATTATTCGGAGGACAGTTATTAAAAATGGTTTTCAAGATAGTTATAAGCAGGGCTGTCAAATATTCTACACTTATTCTATTACTTCATATGATAACAACATGCAATGAGTACACTTTCTGGCACCTGGGCAACTCCTGTTCAATGTTTTGAGTCAAGAGGGAGGATTTTCCTAAATAGAGTATCAATTTTCTGTATAAAAACTGTATACCAGTGGGGATGCACAAAACAAAACAGTGGGCCCTTCACCAATTACCTCCTGCGTCTCTTTGTTCTTTATTCTAGTATTCATAAAATAGCATTGATGGCTGATTATGCAGGCACACAAATAAATAAGCTAAGTTATGGTTACCTATAACCGAAATGTGACCTCTGCATTTAACCCATCCTTCGTGAGGAGTGAACACACACACACACACACAGAGCAGTGGGCAGCTATCCCTGCAGCGCCCGGGGAGCAATCGGGGGTTAGGTGCCTTGCTCAAGGGCCCTTCAGTTGCTACCTGCCAATGCTGGAATCGAACCAGCAACCTACTGATTACAAGCCCGACTCCTTAACCAGTAGACCACAACTGCCCCAGATGATAAAAGCTTCTGCTAGGTGAATAAAAGTTTTGAAAAAACTTTAGCATGGCAACTATATCAAACACAATATACACATATAAAGGTGAATGTCATGCAGCAACTCAAAGTCCTGATTTCATTCCAAAAGAGAATCTGTGCCAGCATGTGAAATTTGCAGTGCGCAAACACCATCTGACTGACCTGAACAACCTGGGGCAAATTTGCTATCAAGATTGGGCCACCATCAAAATCACAGTGTGTGAAGCTGATAGCAATAATTTGTTTAGCATTTCAACGCTAGAAATAGCTTCAGAGGACCGCAGGCGTGTGATTCATTGTGAGCGAGTGACTTTTGCGATTCACAGGATATAGATATTGTCACAGTTATGGCCGTTGCAAAAACAAGTTTTCCGCAGCAGAACATGGCAGCATGTTCCTTTGGGAGAGCTGAGTTAGCACCTCTGATCCCCTTTGGTCAGCTAATGAGAGAGTCATGCAGTTCTGCCCCACCACCCCCTCCTAATGGAATCGATCCCTGATGTGAAAGGCTATACATTTGGCCTGCAAAGCCAATCACTCCCTTGTGAGACAAATTAATGCCATAACACACCGGGCCAAGCAGTAGCCGTTGTGTTTAAGACTTGCTTTTTGTGACATTTGCTCCAGCAAGGAGCAGGAATGTGCAGGAAGTTAATGAAAAGTTCATATCCCTTCTACTGAATGCAGAACCTTACCAGCGATGTTAAAACTCATACTCTGTATCATTCAACATCAGTGTTCAAAAGACGGTAAATTGTTATTTTCTGTACAACATATAAAAACAGTGCTGTATAACTATATATAATCTACTGTAAACTTCTACTGTCTGTCATAAAACTTTTATTTTTTAGTACAAAACCATATGGTAGTTATAGTATTATAGCCTACTGTAAAATATTAGAATTCTTTTAGTTGTGTCATTTATTGTATTTCCTGCTCTATTTGTTTTATACAAGCTGCCTAAAGAGTCATCAATGGCATATGTAAAAATAAATGTGTTTTATCTTGCCAAAAGTATCAAGAGATATATTCCAGCAGGCGATGGACAAACCATTATTTTACAATGCCCTCCTGAGTTTGAAATCTGTTTGGATATTGTTATTCACGCTCCCCACCAGACAGTGTACAAAGTAAAGATTAGACAATTTATTTTGCCATTTATTAGTTAGGGGTAAAAAATCCTATGTAAAACTAAGATCTGCATTTAGCTGTCAGCATCATTTTGGATAAGAGATGACTGACATTTTGCTCCAGGTGGCAGGTGGGTATTTGTCTGCAGTCTCGTCTCAGACGTTTGAGTAAGTGATAGATTATTCCACTCAGAAATGATGTTGTGAAATATTCAAATTATCATTTCGTCTGCGGGGGCTAACACAAGCCCACAGAAATTGATTTATTGTTTGTATATTAAGAGGCCTTTGGTGGCCCCTGCATTTGCAGGACATTCCTGTGAGCAGCTTAGAAATGTTTTTAAGAGGGATTTTGAGCTTCAGCTTTAGTATATGTTTTGAGACAGAAGGCTGAATCCTTATAAGAAAGCGTAGCTTTTAGTACCCATGCTTTTCCGAACAATGACTGTTAATTTTCCCACTCAACGTTAATCATACCAGTCTTTAATCCATCTAACAATGTCCAGTTTTCTTCAGTATATACATGCATTACAAGAAAATTACAAGAAAAGCCTACACATAGTCCTATGGATTTATAACTTATAAAGGATTGTTAGGCTGCATTTATTAGGTAAACCAGAAGCGGGGACACTTCCCATTAGAAATTCTAAATTCTATATTTGTTCCCTGTCTTGTCACTGCAGTGCAGTGTTATAGCTGCAATTAGTAACATTGTGCTTCTCCCGCCATTTCTGTATGTAATTCCTCAATGCATTCCTCAATGCCTGACAAATTGTCATAAAATCAGACCCCACCGTTTAAATTAAATATAATAACAAATTTTATAATTTACAAGTTACAAATTGCAGCTTTAATGTGCCAGAGGAGAACTGGACCTCTCGGTTGAGCCTGGTTTCTCCTAAGGTTTATTCTCCATCTATACATCATTGGAATTTTGGTTCCTTGACACTTGCTTACTGGGAGAGTAACTTTGCTTAGGTTTTGTAAATTGTTATTATTGATCCTAGCGAAATGATATAATTACAGTCCTAAAGCCTCTACTGTTTTATTTTTTGTCTCCAATTCTCTTTCATTCTCTTACATTGTGTAATGTTTAGATATTTGTATTGTGAATATTTTGTGTATGTATTTTTGTATATTGTGTGTATTTTATTGCAAATCCTATATATTCCTGTCCCATAGAAGCTGGAATGGCACACCTTACCTAATATGATACAGATCATGTTAACTGACTACCTGTTGCATAATTTCGAAAGTAAATACTGTTTTAGCTGGCAGTCCAAATACATTACCCTGCCATAGACCACTGAAAGAGCTACAAGCTTAATGACACACATAATGACAGGTATTTCCAATGCACGTTCATTTATTCAAATGGTCCAAATGTGTTTTAGTTTCTATCGGTTCAGTCAACTCTTTTTTCCTAAACCAACTATAAACCTAGTATCCATAAATTATTTTATTAATATCTTGCACATACTATTTTCAATATTATCAATAATGTGTTAAATATATCTGATAATTTTTCTAATTTCTTTGTTTTTTCTCAGTATTATTTGTAAAACTGCTTTGAAGCAATGCAACATTGTAAAAATCGCTATATAAATTAAATTGAATTTTGAGTTCCCTTTCAGGAACTTGAGCTGTGTCAAAACGCTATGGGAACGCCTCCAGCTTTTATGCACTTTCATTCATTCAGCGAAGCGCTCTGTGTTACATTGTCTGTCCATTGTTTGTCCTCTGTCTAAGTGATTAGGGAAAGCATTTAAGTTAGAATGCCAAAGGCTAAGGGAAAGACAAGGGGCTCAGTTGAGCATTTTAGAGTGTGTGTTCCTTCATGTACCTCCCGTTCTCCCCTGTTAAGGGTGTGGGTGATGCAACGCTCAGGCTCGAAGCAGGATCTGAGGACTGTTATAGCCTCAAGGAGGATTTCGAGCCAGAAACCCTGACAACTATGGGTCAGGACTCTGGAGGGTAGCCCCACCTGGGGTTCAGTGCAGTCCACTGTATTATACGGTGCCCGCTGTTCTCCAGTGCCCTCCGGTGGCTTCGCTGTCAACCCTGCCACCTCTGGTGCTTCAGGGCACAGCAGCCTCATGCAAGCGTTCCTCCCGGTCTCCACCTGAAAGGTAGTGGACCCAGGAGGCTCGCAACCTCTACGGAGGTCCCTAGATAGTCTAGATCAGATGTCTCCTGCCGGTTATCTGTTACAGGGCACCGATTCTCTCATGGGGAGTATTCCAGAGGCCAGCCTCGAGAGGCTGGTACCCCTAAGGAACTTCTTGGCAGCATGGAAGCTACTGCCAGGGGTGTCTCCTGCGTACTGTAGAACAGGGATACAGAATCCAGTTCATTTCTCGCCCACCTACTTTCGGTGGGGTTTTCCCTACTTTGGCGAGGGGCCTATGCAGGCTCTGGTGATGGAGCAAGAAGTAGATACTCTCTTAAGAAGGAGGCCATCAGTGAGGCAGGTTGTATCCCAAATCACTGAACTGGTTTGTCACCATAGAACTAAAAGACGCTTACTTTCATATCCCCATCCTCCCTCAACACAGGAAGTTCTGGAGGTTTGCTTTCAGAGGCAAAGCCTACCAATTTACTCCCGTTCAGCCTTGCTCTCTCCTCCTGCACTTTCACCAAAGGAGTGGATGCAGCCCTGGTCCCATTGCGGTTACAGGGCATCCGCATACTAAACTATATCGACGTTTGATTGATTTTGGCTCCTTCAGAGCAGTTGCCAATTCGACATCAAGATGTCATTCTCACCTCATATGAAAGAGCTGGGGTTCAGACTGAACACAGAGAAGAGTGTGCTTTCTCCACTACAAAGATCCACCTATCAGTGCTGGGAGCTCTTGGTCGCTCTCGGTCGCTCTCGGTGGAGACTTCAACCTGATGTGGTGAGGCAGATTTGGAGGATTTTTGGGCAAGCCCAAGTGGACCTCTACGCCTCTCAAGAGACAGCGCAATGTCCCCTCTTGTTCTCTCTGGTTCATCCAGCTCCTCTTGGACTGGATGCCATGGTTCAGACGTGGCCGAGGCTCCGTCTGTATGCTTTTCTCCTGATCGCTCTGCTCCCAGGAGTTCTGGAAAGAATATGCCAGGACGCGGTATCTGTGCTCCTAGTAGCCCCGTACTGGCCAAGCCGAGGTTCTCTGATCTCATACCTCTCCTAGACAGCTCTCCCTGGAGGATCCCCTTGAGGGAGGACCTCCTATTTCAGGCAGGGGGCGCCATTGTGCCCCCTCGCCCAGAGCTGTGGAACCTGTGGGTATGACCCCTGAGGGGGCGCAACTCATAGCTTCTGGTGTCTCATGATTGTTGAGACCATCCTAAAATCCAGAGCTCCCTCTACGAGGAATCTGTATTCCCTGAAGTGGAAACATTTCACTTCCTGGTGCATAGACCACCAGCTTGACCCAGTCAACTGCCCGGTTGATACAATGCTGGAGTTCTTGCAGGCGCGCCTCTCTGCAGGACTGGCTCACTCCACCTTGAAAGTTTATGTGGCGGCGCTGTCGGCTTACCACATCCTTATAGGTGGCTGCTCAGTGGGCAGACATCCCCTTGTTACACGTTTCCTCCGTGGTGCGCTGAGGCTGAGAGTGCGATCTTAAGTTCCCCCTTGGGACTTGGCCATAGTATTAGAGGCTTCCTGTGCTCCCCCTTTTGAGCCCATTGAAGACATCTCTGATCTCCATGTGTCAGCCAAGGTGGCCTTTCTTCTAGCCATCACCTCTCTGAGGAGAGATGGTGACCTTCAGGCCCTTTCAGTGGCCCCTACTTATTTAGACTTTACGCCTGGCTTGGCCAAAGCATTTCTCTACCCGCGAGTGGGTTATGTTGTCAAAGTGCCCACCTCGACTCTACGACCGGTCATGCTCCAGACCTTCTGTCCTCCTCCCTTTCGGGATAGAGACCAGGAGAAGCTTAACTGTGTGTGTCCAATGCGAGCACTTCACACTTATGTCCACAGAGCTGCCCTGTGGAAAAGGTCGGACCAACTGTTGGGGGTATGGTGGCCTCTAAGGCCTTCTCTGCAGGTGTCCCCATTCAGAACATTTGCGATGCTGCGGGATGGTCCACTCCCCTGACCTTTGTCAGGTTCTATGGCCTGGATGTTCAGGCCACCCCTAGTTCCTCTGTCCTTATGCCCTAAGCTCATTCAACACAGGGCAGGGGTCCCTTCATTATGGCATCTCGTTTCCATAGCATTTCGACGCATCTCGAGTTCCTGAAGAAGGGAATATTTTAGGGTACGATGTAACCCTGGTTCCCTGAAAGGAACGAGACGCTGAGTCTCTAGGTCATACTTCCAGTACCACCTGCCTGCCTGCTAACCCGAGCTGTGCAGTACCACCTGCCTGCCTGCTAACCCGAGCTGTGCAGTGCACATGCTTTTAAGCTTCCTGGTCGTGACGTCACCCTGTCTGTGACGTATCGCCCCCTGATTGGACGGATTTGACACGTGATTCAGAGTGCATTAAAGTGGGAGGCGTTCCCGTAGCGTTTCGACGCAGCGTCTTGTTCCCTTCAGTGAAGCAGGGTTACATACATAATCTGAGATGTTTTTTTCTAAAACTTGATAAACATTTCTATTGTTATTTCCACTTTCTCAAATTAGTGTTGATTTAATAACCTACCATGATGGAAATGATCATAAAGGCTTATTGTATAATTATTAAATTATTATAAATATTATTATTGTAATTATTAAATAAGCACAAAGGCTTATTTTATAATTATTCATCCTTTTTTTCTTAAATGGTAATAATGCCTTGGTTTCTTATAATAATCTTGTAGTCCATCTTAAGCATGCTCCTCACTGACAATTTTGTCTTCTTGGTAGCCAAGTACAGTTTTTCCAGTGGCAAGATTTTTGGGTACTAAAAATTATTTAATAGAATATTAAAATGGTTTATACATTTTTGTCTGTGTTTAGATTATCAAAGTTTAAAGTGTAATATTGTTACATATGATTGACAGGTTTTTATTTAAAAAGTAGGAACAATAAATCAATTAAGAAATTTCAAAGACATTAAGAAATTTCAAAGACACATTAAAGTTGTATTGTGACTTTCCTGTAGAAAAGCTCAAGTTAGTTTTGATAAAAAAAAAAAATTATAACTTACAATTGGATTGCAAAAACACCTGTGTACACACAATTAGTCAACAAAACTGTAACAAAGGCTCAGTACTCGAAGGATCCATATGCAGTGTTTTTATTAACAATCGTAGTCGTACAGGCAAGGGTCAAAACCAGCAAACGGGAATGTTAGGGAAATCCAGAGAATAACAAAGTCCAGGCAAGGGGGTCAGGGCAGGCAGCAAACAACAGAGTAATCCAATAACAAGCAAAGGGGTCAAAAGGCAGGCAGCAATAAATCCACAAACGAGAGACAGTCCAGGTAATACACAATAATCCAAACCACAGTAGAAACGCTCAGAAATGCAAACACTAAGGAATGGCAAGACTTCGCAATGAACATGAGTTTGTTGTGAGTATTTAAACAGTTCTTAATGAGAGTGATGGCCGCCACCTGTGAGGGGTGCGGCCCAGGTACGGGGTTTATGGGAATTGTAGTCCTTAATATTCGGGAGATGGCTCCCCGCTGACGGCCACTAGAGGGAGCCACAGAGGCCGGATTCGTGACAAACGAAATGCTTTGTGTTTGTGTGTGTCACACTCTGTAAAAACAGACTAATTCACCTGTTCTGCTCTCTAATTTTGTCAGTAAATCTGGGTTACTATTAAAAAATGACAGCTGAACTTGATGAAATTGTACTATCAATTAGAAAACAAAATTGCAATCAGGCCAACATGATTTCCTGGTGCTGAGACCATGCTAATTCAGCTTCCAAACATAGGTAAATGTATTTAAACAGCATAATGGCATATCATGCGCTTCTCCTTTTTCACTGTTTGCTTTCCTTATTAATATCAAATTTCTATTTACATGTAAATGTGGTCATTTTATATAATAAAAATACATGAGGCCCTGCTGCATAGTTGTGTCTGCGTGATAAGCAACAGAGGTGGATAAAGAGGAATACAGAGAGAAAGATACAGCAGGATAGCAATATATTGAGCTCTGATGCGCAATTACTAACATTTATAAAGAGTTTTAATGGGGTCAGTCCTGGCTGGGGTCAGAAAACTAAGAAATCAACAGGGAATTATATCAATATGGCGGCAGTTGGAGGCAAAGTGTTAGTAGGAGGTGTTAAAGGGTCATATAATTATTAATAGTGCGAGAGCAGGGGTTTCTCACCCAAAAGCACTGGGACCTAAACCTTCAAGCTCAATAACAGAAAGACCATTTCAGGCTTCTCTGTGTCTCTTTTGCTGTTGGTATAAAAAGCAGGGCCTGCTGATTGCCACATTAACAACTTAAGAGCCAAAATCCAAAGGGACACTGTCACACTGCTAGAGTCGAGTCTTTTCAGGTGAAACAGAAAAAGGGGAGTACAGGGGACAGAGAGAAGGAACATTTGAGAAAATGAGGGAAAGGAAACACTGCAGTGATAAATGCTTAATTGGTTGACCATAACTATTTTATATGCAGTTTAAGCTTTATAATGCATGGACACCTGTAACGTCTGGACTGTCATGTTGGTTTGTCCCATGTTTGTGACCATATATGGAGTTCCTGTTCTTGTCCTGTCCAATGAGTATCACCTGTTTGTAGTGTCTGATTAGTTTATCTTTATAAGCTGTTTCCTGTGTATTCATGGTTGTTGGTTATTAAAGTAATGTTGTGTGTTCTTCTGGGGTCCCTGTTCATGCCTTAATGTTTTTGTATTGTTTTGGATTAAAGCGTTTATTTGGATTTGACGTCTGTTTCATGCCTGTTTTGTTAGCGCTTTCATTACACCCCAGGCTTCCAAAGCTCTTGAGTAAAGCACATTCATTTTAAATTACCTTTATGTATTTCCATGCTAATTTATTTTATAATCGGGAGAGGAACACAGGATTAGTTCACCCAAAAAAGAGATCATTTACTCACCATCATGTCATTCCACACCTGTGTGACTTATTCTTCTGTGGAACACAAAAGGAGAAATTTTAATAATCTTAAAAGCACGTATTTATAGAAGTTTGCTGATAACCAGACAACATTGACACGTAATTAACTTCCATTGTATAGACACAAAACAACTGAGACATCAGTTATCCTCTCCCTTATTCAGTCACTTGATCTGATTCATTTGGAAAACACAAGCCGACCGTCACATCAGATCATAAGGTGTTTTAGCTATAGTAATATTATCAGGTGAAAGAGAAAAAGCGAGGGAGAGAGAAAGGTCTATAATAGGAGAAAATATAATAAAGTGAATGGCAGCTCTGACGACATGCTCCCTCTGTGCTCAGGCCCTTATTAACAGCACCAGACCCCACCATCATTATCTAGTATAAAGCCTGATGATTGGCCGCTCCATGGCAGGCCCCTGGTGGCTGTCTTTGCCACAGATATGCACGGCATGGAGGGGGGAGAGAGAGAGAATAGAGCTTCACTCTTTCTGTCAAAACTATCTTGGCCAAATGTTATCATTTTAAATGCCATGAAAAATAGGGTGCACAGGCCTAGGGGGGGTTCACAGGCCTAGGGGGTATACACATCCCCATATGCTAGTGACAGTGATACAAGTGTAATTCTAGGCTATTAGAGTGACACAGAGGATTATTTCTACTCCAGAACATAAGACAGCTGATGGCCTTATGTGGGACAGGCTGTCACACTATAAAAATTTAACTCTTTAACCTGCCCTGCTTGCCTAATACCTCAGAGACCACCCCCACCTCCCCTCCCCTCCCCATCCCATACACTCCCCATACACTCAACCCTACCTTGAATATTTTAAAGATATTTATTAAGTTGAGACAGGTAGCACACTGAGGGGCCAGGTACAGCTACACAGAGGACTGTGAAATGAGACCAACAGGGTGCTATCAAAAAAGATCTATGAGTGGCTAACATCTAGCTAATGGTGATGCTTGATCCACAGGTTACAAATCCAGGAAGGATTTCTTTTCATTTTATAATTCTTCCTAAGATATAGTTATATCTAACTAGTTGTAACGCGGGTGCTCTCAAAAACAGGCTTGAAACACATGGGGTCCAAACAAACGTGTTTTAATACAAATAATCAAAAAACACCAAGGCATGAACAAAGAACACACAATGTAACTTTAACAGCTGACCAGGAAAACTAAACATGAACTAACTTATAAAGAGACACTAACACAAGGACTAATTGACAACAGGTGAAACTAATTGACAAAACAAGCACAGGAACTCCAAATATGGGCAGACATGGGACACTAGTATATACGGTATATTTTTCCTTTATTTTCTACGCATTATTAGAAAGTCAAGTTGCATTTAAATTTTAATAACTCAAATTCAATTCAAACTATCAGAATAAATCATTTAAGGACACAATTTATATATAATGCATTCAAAGTATAACTTTTATTAATGGGAATCAAACACATGACTGTGTGATATATTCTAGTGGAACATAAAAACTATTTCCATCAGTCATGGAAACGTGTGATTCTTCTAACTAGAACTAAGTCACTGAACTATGAATAAAAACTGAATAAAGTTTGTTCCATATATCACTACAGATGTTGTCAGCATTAACCTATTGCTGTTATAATCCAAAGGTTTCAATCACACTCATTGCTCATCATGTGCCATGAGGGGTTTATGAAATAATTCAGCAGCAAAAGAACCCTCTAATGCCTTTCATTCTGAATTTAACCCAGGCAACACAGTCATTTTCTGTCCATCTCACACTTATCATTCAACCCCCCATATAGCTCATGGTGATTGACAGCATTTGGCCAACAATGTCAAAAGGGTCATTGAGGAAGCCTGTGCTAGAGAGGGAGAGAATGAAAAAAGCTCTTCTCATCATCTGAATGCAATGTCCATAGATTGCAAGCAGTCTGGCACAGTGGCCCATCGGGACAGTGAGAGAATAAAAGCCGTACGTCCGCTAATTGACTGCAAAATTAGCCGGGCTTCCCTGTGGGACCAGCGTAAGACAGCAGCAGATGGAGCTGGACTGGACACTCTGGCAGAAAGATCTGTCCCAACCTGTCCACAATTATGGGTCACAACACTTCTTGTTTTACAGAGCGCAATAAACCTCCAAAATCAAGGCAAAAGATTTTAAGGTCAGGAACCATGCAAGAGCTATATAGGCACTGAGGGAGAACATGGGGAGCAACGAGCACACTAAAATGTTATTTTTGCTTGGAATCTGCTCTTCAAACCTTGGGATACATAATTGTCACATTTGCAGATTTCAAAAGGGTTTTTGTGGGTTCAAAAAACCCACACTCATTTTGCTCAGGGGCTTCTGTTTTACACTCAAGTTCACAACTGAAAACAAGCCCTTAACAAATAATTTTATAAACATTTTCCCAAACCCTTAAGTTCCCAGATTATTCAAATACCTCTGAGGGCTTCTGTGGTGTCATGGAACAAAAAGTGCCTAGAGTGACTTTAGACTGCATATACCCTTTATTGCAAAGTCAAATTCAAATCGTAGCAGAAGTTTGTAAGAAGAGCAGTAAGAAGTATCTCCAGCGTCAACTCCAGCAGTTGTGGAAGCAGATAAAAGGCGGGAGAGGACAGGCTAAATATTTTATTACAGTCTTTACAGGGGGCTGTTAAAGGTACCGGTGCACTGTTCACCAGCCCTTGAATAAACAAGTAGCTGGTGTTGCTGTGAAGCTGAATTACATAGCTCAAAGCACTTTTTTCCACTTGCAAAAAGCGTTCCCCTTTCTAGGGATTACTCTTAAGGAATGTATTTACTGTTTCTCTCACTCTGTAAAGGATATATGGAAACCAGAGGGATACAGTTACCACTCAGAGGCTGTTTTGAAATTCTAAGAAAGGCAGAGAGAAAACTATATTGTCCTTTTGAGGTGGGTGGATGCTTTCCACTCTACCTCACCATGACTGTCATAGTAATCTGATATGACAAATTCAGATACAGTGGATTAGCCAGCACTGGAGAAAGCCCAGGCGCTTAATATTTGTTGATGTTGCTTTTATCTAGCAGGTTTGTGTCCGCGGGCTGTGGTTACCTTGGCAATGAGGATATAACTGTTTTACGCCATTCGAAAATTCCAAGGAGATTCTCCCACTTCAAAATTCCAGGACCAGCAGGCTGCTCATCTTTTTATATGTTGTCAAAATCTTTGATGTTCCCAGACTCTTGATGTCAGACTATGAAAAATGCTTAGCTCAATTTAAGCCTCTCGCAAGAGGGGCTAACAATTGTAATTAAACCATTAAATTCTTGTCTACGCTTCACAGAGCATAAAGAAAATTAACTTTCCACAACCTCATTTTCTACTTAAACATGAAATAATGATTTTTCTACTTACATAATTACAAAGCTAACATCTGATAGAGTCAGCATCCAGGGGGGATTATCACATGCTTGAGTATTAGACCTCAGTACCAGCTTGACTGTAAAAATTATTACATCTTGTAATTGGATAGTGAAATTTATATACAGATTGGTTGGGTTTCTGTAAGATTGCTATTACAGGGTTCATTGGTTCGCTACTTCAGAACTTCACAGAGAAAACAAATGGTAGAATGAAATGAGCATTTTATTAACCTATAGCCTTATCATGGGAAAACCTGTGTAACGTTCATGTATGCATTAACATAAATAGAATCATTTAGTTCTCTGCCAGATAGAGCTGAGCCTTCTTTTGGCGATCTGACCGAGGGGGCTGACTGTGGTGTTAGGGGGGTCAGGATGAGTGGGCTTGGGGGGGTCCGTTTTAGAGAATCACTGCCCCTACCACATATCTTATTTAACTCTTATAATCCATGTAGAAGCGGAGATTTTACAAGTAACTCAACACATCTATTACTTAAAAACTAAGTGACTGTGAAAGTACTCATTTTATGAGAGGCAAGGTGTAGATTCAGCTGGCTTGGCAACTTGTCTCCTCTGATGTTCTTTTAAGTGTTAACAAAATCTCTGGCCTTGTTCCTTGCTCAAATACATCGGCAGCTGGAGATTGGATGCCCACATAAATAACCCCTTACACAATGACACTGCGGGATCAATCAGATTTGATGGGTACTCACAAAAAGATGGGGGGAGGGGAGAGGATGCAGGGAGAGCCTTGAGGTGGGGAGTGCGTGGGGGGTGTAAGGAGTTTCGAGAGTCAGGGCCAATTACAGGGCAAACACTATGTTTCTTACTTTAACTAGATATTTCATGGTGTTGTCTGTAAGGTGTGGGCCCAGCTGAGTATCTCTAATTCTGGCATTACCCGGCTCCAATCAGTTGGGCCCTTGAAATGGAGTTACTATTGGACCTCATTGTTATATATTTTTTTTTTCAGCTGGAATTAGTGTTGCCTTTATGTGAAGCTGATACAAAAGCAGGGCATGCAACCTGAGGCCACCACCTCCAGAACCCCTGTATTTCTACCTGAGAGTGTTGAGCTCTGAATGAAAGTGACATGTTGTGGTCCTGTCTGCCTTGATTGTTTAAAGAGCACAAAATGAAGGTACAAGCTTTTCCAGGGCTTACCTGGCAAACCCCTCTGTGTCCTCCCGCTCTGTAACCTTGTAATTGGCCTTATACATGGTGAAAGTTAAATAAGGCGCACTGACTGGGTGCATCCCTTTGTACTTTAATGTGAATGAGTAATCTGCCAGTCCATACGGAAGAAATCCATACAGTTGTTTAATGGACCTGCAGGTCTCAAAATCATGTTTTAGCATCTCTCTGATTATTTTGAACTTCATAGAGATGGTACACAGGTTGGTTTTATTACTGATATGCTCTGAGAGCAAGCACTGTACCCATTGTTGTCACAATGCACCAGACCTTAAAAACAAACATTATAGGACAAAAAAAATTATAGAACTAATAACAAACATAACACTCATAATATAAACAAAGGTGACAAAGTGAAAGTGACACGTTTTGTCAGATATGTGTGACGGTGTTGGTGATGGTGGAATGACAAACACAGAGTCAGGTGGGTGGTCACTCAAGGCTTCTTTTTTATTGCCTGCACAGACAAAACTGGGACAAACGGGACCATAGGTTGGTTAAATTTGCAGCTCAATGATGATGCATGACAGTCAGCAGTGAGGCTTCACGAGACTGCTGCTGATTAAATTAAATTTTCTCTGAGTGAACGTGGACATAAATTTAAATAAAACATACATAATAAAATAAAATATTAAACTGTAAAGTGACCAATATTTTACATATTTTGGTATAAAAGAAAACAGAACTGGAAAACGCAACTCGAATGACGCAACACGTAATTCAGCACGTGCATTAATGCTAGCGGCTAATGATTTACTCACAGAATACAAGGAAAAAACGAATTAAAAGCATACCTGGGACAAACGGGACCATAGGTTGGTCTTAAAATGAAATAAACAGAAGTTCAGAGTTTATAAGCAAGCTAATACACATATTCTTCATTTTATCAACACAAATGGCACATTAACAGCACTAGGAGCTGACAGACAAAAGAATAGTATTTTGTGTAGCATAAAAGTGCAGATTTGTGCTCGAAAACAAATATAAACTCAGTTAATAAGACAGAGCGATCAAAGCAGCGAGACTGCTGCCGATCAAATTGCACCGCCCCCTAACATAATGAACGTGGCAAGTTTTCCCAATTTATGCATGAATTTAACTAACATTAGTTTAACTCCGTTACATACACCCCCCTTAAATTCTGCTAAATTGGGCTAGAATCAGTATATGTAACAAACAAAACATACAGTAAAAGCTTCAGAAATATCAAAGAAAAAAAACAGATGTGAATATAAGAGCTTTACGTTACAGTATGTCAGAAAGTCAATCTCTTCCCAGGAAGTGTGTAAGAATGGAATGGTACCAGGTCCCACACTTAACACAGACTATAGGAGGTGCAGCCTACACACTCCTAATAATAAGAAATGTATCTCCGATCTTTGAACTTCTCTTAGTGCGCACAATAAACACCTCAGACTTTAAGGAGACAAAAAAACTCACTTCAGTCTAATGCTTAACACTACAATTGGCTCTTAGATAGAAATATCATTCAAAATCAATCATTTACAATCAAGTGCCCTAAACAAAAATGGTCCTTATCAAATCAATACAATTTGATCCCTGAAAAATAACTTGTGAAACACTGTTTGAATCACTTCCCACAACCTTTTGTTGATCAATTTCACAAACAAGTCCTTTAGGAGGCCTGACTGATCAAGAGCTAAGAGTGTACCTCTGATCTTTCGATTGTAAAGAATGGCATGACGATTCTGTTATTTGAGACTGTGTTTCCAGCCATTTCAGCTGCTCTGCTTAGTGCGGTGACAAACTCATGATGGCTGACCACTCTATCATCACAAAGGACATGCTGAAACATGATGTCGATCGGCAGCCTTGGGATTCGCCCAAACATAAGATAAAAAGGCGCGAAGCCGGTCGTTTCATGCACAGTACAATTGTAACTGAAGGTTAAAGTCTGTATAAGCTGTGGCCACTTCGCCTTGGATTCGATTGGGACAGCTCTTATCATATTCCCCAGAGTTCTATTGAAGCGTTCTGCTAAACCATTACCCATAGGGTGGTATGGTGTGGTGTGCGATTTTTAAATACCGGCCATCTCGAACAAGTTCTTAACGATTTTGCTTTCAAAATTCGCATCCTGGTCCGAATGTATTCTCTTTGGAAATCCATAAATGCAGAAGAAATCATTCCAAAGGCGACGGGCAACTTGTTTTGCAGACTGGTTGTGACACGGAAAGGCATGTGCCATCTTAGAGAAATGACCTGTCACTACTAAGACATCGATGACCTTCCCTGAAGTTTGTTCAGCACTCTAAAAATCAATACAAACAAGCTCCATAGGCTCTGAGGTCCGAATAGGCTCAAGGGGCGCACGAGCATCTGGCTCCGGAGTTTTCCCGACAACACATCTCTGGCAGTTTTTCACATACAGTTTAATGTCCTGACTCATCCCCAGCCAAAAGAATCTTTCAGCAGCAAGGGAGAGAGTTCTCGCACTCCCCTGGTGTCCAGCAGCATCATGAACACCACGCAGAACATCAGGTTTCAGGGAATCAGGTACGATATACTGAAGAAGATTCCTATTCATCAATCGATCTCTCTTCACTCTGTACAGCACATGATCACGGATCTTAAGCTTTTTCCAGTGCTTCAAAAGGTATGTCACAGATCTAGGTTCCTTTGCTCTCTCACTTTTTGAGGGACACTTGCATCTCAGAACATATTTGATGACTCTTCCGAGTATGTTGTCCTGCTCTTGAAGGCTGGAGAGTCTAGAAAACGGGTTTGCTACAGACGGGTCTTCAGAAGGAAGAAGGAGTGAAGCTGGGCTGGCTGTGGGTAAGAGACTAATCGGAATGTGCACTCAATGCAGCAGAAACTTCAGCAGCGTCAAAAGATCCAGGACATGAGTTCACATCGTCTTGTGTAGCCTGCACATTCTGATAGTGGCTAGAGACATGGAAGGCATCTTGTACGGTACCGGTAACAACACCATTGACTTTCTCCAGAAGAGAAACGTATGGTTCTTTCAACAGACGATGGCTGATGCAA
This sequence comes from Ambastaia sidthimunki, assembly GCA_036877625.1. Taxonomy (NCBI): domain Eukaryota; kingdom Metazoa; phylum Chordata; class Actinopteri; order Cypriniformes; family Botiidae; genus Ambastaia; species Ambastaia sidthimunki. Next base: position 6,564 of record JAZGTK010001860.1, on the reverse strand, counting down.
GAGTTCACAAAGGGCTCTCTGCTTAAGGCATCTGCAACAACGTTCTTCGTACCTGGCACATACCTCAGGTCAAAGTCATATGCAGCAAGCTTCACCACCTATCACTGTTCACATGCGACAATCTGGGCTTGGTTAAAATATAGGTCAAAGGGTTATTATCAGACCATGCTGTGAAATGTCTCCCTTTTAGCCAATGGCTAAACTTGTCACAAATGGCCCACTTTAAAGCCAGAAACTCCAGTCTATGTGCTGGGTAGTTCATCTGGGACTTCGAGAGAGTTTTGCTTGCGAAAGCAACCGGACGTGCAATTTTCTCACCAGGAGGTACTTGAGATAACAGGGCTCCTATGCCATCAAACAAAGCATCAACAGAGAGAACAAAAGGATGACTGAAATCAGGGTGAGCGAGAGTCACGCTGTGCAGTAGGTCTTGCTTTAAGTTTTCGAAAGCAGTTTGGCAGTCACTAGTCCAATGCTCAGGTGAAAGCTTGATGATATTGAGTGTCTTTTTCATACGACCACACTTCCTGTGAGCTTTATTCAGTGACTGACCTGATAGGAGACTGAACAGAGGTTTTACTTTAGCAGAACAGTCCTGAATGAAATGCTGGTAGTAAAAAAATCATGCCCAAAAGATCTAATCTTCTTTTGAGAAGGGGTTATACCATCTGCTTCCATGAGATCGACAGTCTGGATATCACTGATCACTTTAACTTTTTCAGGGTCGGTCTGAACCCCATTCTCAGTGACAACATGTCCTAAGAACTTAACGGATCTTCTGAGGAACTTGCACTTTTGTGGTGCTAGCTTCAAGTTGTGCTTCGACAGACGTGAGAAGACCAACTCTAATCATTCAAGAGCTAACTGTTCACTTGGAGCAAAAACCATCAGATCGTCCAAGTAGCAGAGAAGACTACTGAAGTTTTCATCACCGAAGATGGACATCATCATCCTCATAAAGGTTGCTGGACTGTTGGTCAGACCCTGAGGCAAATGGTTATATTTGTGCAGGCCAAAAGGAGAAGAAAAAGCAGTGTATATCTTATGCTCTTCAAACAAGGGACCATTATAGAACCCAGAAGTCAAGTCCATGCTGGAAAAGAAAACATGGCCTCCTAAGGCTGCAAGTGCATCTGATTGGTGTGGTAGTGGGTGGGCATCCTTTACTGTCTTCGCATTTAGCCACCTGAAATCTGTACAAAGGCGAAGGTCACCATTCTTTTTCCACACCAAAACTAGCGGAGATGCATATTCACTCTGAGATTTCCTTATAATTCCCTTCAGTTCCATGTTATTTAAGACAGTACGCAGCTTCTCATAATGGCAGGGGGCCACACGACGATAAGGTAGGCGAAATGGCTTCTCATCCACCAGGTGAATTTTATGCACGAAGTCAGTGGCTTCTCCACAGTCCATTTTTCCATGTGAAAACGTCGACTCATACTTTTCGATGAGGTCCAAAAGTCTGTCCTTCTATTCATCAGATACTTCGCAAGATTTCGTAGTCCTAGCTTATCCAGCACGTTTGCCCTCTCAACACTTGAATGTACACGGCTCGCAGGTCTTGCAGCACACTGAACATTGCTCTGCAGGCACTCAGGTGTAGACAACTCTTCAACAGCAATGCAAGTGAAAACGTAAACGATTTTTGTATTTTTCTTAAGAATGACTACTTGATCTGTAGGGTTCAGTATCTTGAACGGCACCCATCTACTGCCCCACATAGGTTTGATGACTCTTCCGATGATCACATTCCTTGGATGGCATTTAGAGAGGGTTGGCTCCACGATAACTGTGCTCCCTACAGAAACAGCTGTTGATTCTGGAAGTTGAGCCCAAGCAAGGTGTTCATGGTTTGGTTGTAGAGTTAATTTCTCTTTCAACTTGGTTGTGCCCACCTTGTCAGGTATGTCTCCTCCCTTCCATTGTTCAACACTTGAAAGCAGGGATAGAAATTGGTGACATTCAACATCATCAGAATTTGCTGGACTGGACACAAGTCTCCAGTATCCGTCAGTTTCTTTCATTTTTTGAATAAGCCATTTGATAGCGTTGCTACCCAGGATTAAATCTTCGGTTTGGCCTGAAACGACTAAAACTGGAACAACCATTGTACAGGCGTAAACTGTGAGTTTAAGTTTATACATCACTTGTGGGGTAACGTGTTGTCCGCCACAACCGATGATGATGACATCGTTGGTCGGGAGCTTTTGTAAATCAGGTTTGTGCAGCAACAAGCGACATTCAGCAGCTTCACTTAACGTGCACGCCATGGAACCACTGTCAACCATAGCTTTTAGTTGAAAGTCACTCCATACTGTTGCTGAAGTGTAAAACAGACCATCAATTCTCTGTACTCTGTGTGTGTTCTGAAAAATACAGTTTTTCCCGCAGGCTTGACAGAATCAGAAAGACTATAAACTGAGGAAGGGTCGCTCATACAACACTGATTGGGAGGAATATTCTTATGATCTACACTGTTCTCCCCTGAGTGTAGATCTTCTAGTTTCCCAGCACATGAGAAGATTGAGATGTCACTCTCTCAGGACAAAGAGAGCGGGAGTGGTCAGGAGAGTGACACTGGAAACACAACTTCTTGTCACGACAGTGTGTGAAGCCAGAATGATCAGGACTTAAACAGACAGTGCACGGCAGGTCATTGAGGCCTTTTATCCGAATACTTCCGAATAATATTCAGAATACTGTGAACTTCTTGCACAGACCATGCATCAATTGTTTTAGATCGAAAAGTGATGGCGAGTTCTTTAGGAGGGCAGTGTCTGATGAACACACAAGTTACCTCTGTTCCTGGACAATCCAGCACTTTACCCTGTTCTTTCAAGCGATCTGCAGCGACGTCAACTGCACGATTTAATGTAGTCTCTCACGATATCTATCCACTCATTTAAGTCAACAGTGTCAGAAACTTCACCTCTGAAGCTAGGAGGTTCTTTCACATTTCTGGAAAAAGACAGCTGGCTTTGTATTAAGTCCAGCATTTGTGAAGCTGTACCCTCTGTTGTCACGTTTTTTGAGGAATCATACACTGATTGTGAGGTAACTGAATGTGTTTGGTTCAGTCTAGTGACTATGCTATCAGCAATTTGCTGACCAACTTGACTGATTATGTCAGACATAGCTGTGACTTCATCTGGGGGCTGTGTATTAGGAATTGGGGTAGACGAAAACACAACCTGTTGCTCGACTGAAATATGAGAGTCATGACCAGTAGGCAGGCCCTCACAATCTAATGGATCTGAATTAAAAACATCACTTTCTGTGATTACATGTACATCACTATGTACATTGGGCTCACTGAACTGTAAAGACTTTGGCACTTTCAATAAACCCCATCCTCTACCTTTACTTCCACAGATAGGATTGCGATAGTTGTCAGAACCACTCATTGTGAATGTCAGTACACAAACATCAATACACAAACAATGAATGAGAAAAGAAATCTAGAATGTGCTGCCGACTCAAAAGAAAATAGTCTTCTGTAAATGTCTCTAATTGTCAAATGTCCAATGTAGTAACTGAGCAAATAAAGTCTCTTGTCTTCTTTCTAAAATAAAATGACCACAGTTTCTGAGCAAAAGCGTGTCCACCTGACTCCAGCAAAAACTTTAAGATGAACCCTCGGCCGCTTCAGACACCATCTTGATTGAAGAAACAACGAGTCACGTCACCAATGTGACGGTGTTGGTGATAGTGGAATGACAAACACAGAGTCGGGTGGGTGGTCACTCAAGGCTTCTTTTTTATTGTCCTGCACAGACAAAACTGGGACAAACGGGACCATAGGTTGGTTACATTTGCAGCTCAATGGTGATGCATGACAGTCTTAAAATGAAATAAACAGAAGTTCAGAGTTTATAAGCAAGCTAATACACACATTCTTTTTTTTATCGTCACAAATGGCACATTAACAGCACTAGGAGCTGACAGACAAAAGAATAGTATTTTGTGTAGCATAAAAGTGCAGATTTGTGCTCGAAAACAAATCTAAACTTAGTTATTAAGACAGAGCGATCATCAAAGCAGCGAGGCTTCACGAGACTGCTGCCGATCAAATAGCACCGCCCCCTAACATAGTGAACGTGAGTGCAACAACCAATGGCAAGTTTTCCCAATTTATGCATGAATTAAACTAACATTAGTTTAACTCCGTTACATATGGTTACCCATACCTAAAATGTGACCTCTGCATTTAACCCATCACAAGTGAGGAGTGAACACACACTGCAAGTCATGAACACACACACACCAGGAGCAATGGGCAGCTATCACTGCAGCACCCGGGGAGCAATCGAGGGTTAGGTGCCTTGCTTAAGGGCACTTCAGTTGCTACTTGCCAGCACTGGATTTGAACCAGCAACCTACTGATTACAAGCCCGACTGACTAACCAGTAGGCCACAGCTGCCCCCAAAGCCTGGTGCAAAGCATGTTTTGATATGCAAAACATATTTCTACAGTACGTGCCACAAATCCTTCTGGATGGGTGCTTTGAAATTCAATTACTAGATTAAAAAACAGATTTACATGTTCAGTATAAAGTTGTGAGCCTGTCGCCTGTGTTTCTGCATGGAAAATGTCTTGCTAAAATTTGACAGGCACTTTCTTTTAATACATTCTGTACTTTTGCATGAAGTAAAATATTGCTTCCCACAGAACTGCTTTTGCTAATATTATTTTAAACAAGGAAAATCATTTTCATAAAGCTATCAGTGGTTAAATCTTGGGAGGAATGAGAAGGGCTAATTCTGCTTTGCTTAAGTTTATTTATAAAGCGCTTTTCACAATGGTACATTGTTACAAAGCAGCTGTACAAATGACTGTGAAAAACATCAAGGGAGAGACACAGAAAAGAGAAATAAAATATTAAATGGAATGTTAGACATATGCAGTTATATGTAAAATATAGAAATTCTAGAGTTTTTTAGACAGCAAATTATGGTAAATTATCTAAGATAGTGTCAGCAGACTCCCTGCAAGCAAGCCAACAGGGCGACAGTGGCAAGGAACCAAAACTCCAGAGGATGAAAAGCTGCAGTCAGTTTCCGTGGCTGAGACAGGTTAAACGGTAAGCATTACAATAAAGACTTACATAGATTATGGGACTAATTTGTAATTAACATGTAATTTGTGAGGTGCTTGTTTGGATTAAGCAATGTTGATTAAGCAATCAGCCTGCAATCTGTGGTCAGAAAAGACCTCTACTTAACAAATTATTACAACTAAAAGAGCCATAAAAGACTAATGCAATAAACACAGCCATTCCCTCTATTAATTACCTCTGGTCCTGTGGCAATAAGGGTACTTAACCTCCACTAGATCACATGGTGATATGTTTTCCTTAGAAAAGAGCCAAAACAATTAACATCCCCTCTCACATTTCTCTGCCTCTTTTTCTCTCTTCTTTCCTGTGGTAACACCCGCTAATCAACATTGACAATGCCCTTTGGGATGGCCAGCACCCTGACTAGCCTTTGATATGTGATCATGTTAGGGTAGGTGAAGGGGTGGGAGCACATTTTGTTGCTGTTTGTTGTAAGTTTTTCAAGATGTGTAGGATCCAGTAAACACTGTTTAACCCAAAACACGGCCACATCTACCAGCTCACTTTACATCATTAAGGTCATGTTTTTTGTACAGTTCATTTACATTTTATATACACAGAGGAATCCAGGGTTAGTTGTCAGTTTACATATAACACACGTTAAAGTCTTGCCTTCAAAGGAAAAAAAAAAGATTTAATGTTTATTAAAGATTTAGATATATCATGTAAATATACAGTTACACTTTAAATATGCATAGCTCATTAAACACAAACCTTTAGACCAATGATGAGGCATGTTGTCACATGGTGTAAATTGGCACACTAGGAAAGACATTAAATTATTAGCATTTTAGCAGTATTTAAATAGCAAATCAGTGATACAAAAACAAAATCAATGAAACGGAAAGGAATTTACAAAATCACTGATGCAGAAAACAAGCATTTGTAAATGTAGACTTTTGACCTAAAACTGCATTCATACTAAACCTTGTGACAACTAGTCCCAGCATCCCCTATCTGTTTGATGCGTCATGTGTCACGGAATTTGTTTTTGGAAAAAGCTGATTTGCAAAAACATACAATGATAAACCTACAGCTGACATATGATTCAATTCCAGTTATTGTTTATTTGTATATATTTTCATGTATTTTTAACAAGATATAGAAAAATAAAAAAACATGTTCACTAATCAAAATAAAAAAAAAAAATCTTGCTTAGGTTCCTGTTTGTAACGACTGCTCAGAAGTGTTTAGATCCATATGCAGTTTATTTAACAAAACAAGATCATCTTGATATATCAGAAAAGGGGTCGGGGCAGGCAGCAATCAAAGAGAGTAATCAATAAACAAACCAAGACCAGGGGTAGGCAGAAAACAATCGAGAACGGGTAAGCAGTCCAGGTGATAACGGGTAAGCAGTCCAGGTGATAACGGGTAAGCAGTCCAGGTGATAACGGGTAAGCAGTCCAGGTGATAACGGGTAAGCAGTCCAGGTGATAACGGG
>JAZGTK010001859.1:14142-35543 GCA_036877625.1 Ambastaia sidthimunki | reverse complement strand
CAGCTCAGAAATTCTTAAAATTTAGTTTCTCATACCTACGTTTTTTGCCTGTTGGAAATTCATGGAACGTCAATGTACTTTTAATATCAGCTAAACAATTTGCACTCTGATCCCTCACAGCCCTGTTTTTGTTCTCATCAAATGAATATTGGCATCTAGTCTGACTAAAGGTCAATGCAGATGTCACAGTAACTCCTCCTCCACTGTTATTGCTGATTGGCTGAACACGTCTTTTCTAGACTTGGTTATCAAACCAAGATAAAGTTTTATAGGTGTTACAATCTTCTCCATTATCTCCTACTATTTGCTTCCTTTTAACATTCTTATTCTTCTTCTATCTCTCCTGCATTACTGTTTTCTTTCTCCTGTTTTTATTCAGCATCTCCATAGCTCCCCCATCCACGTATTTCCCATCCTCTCTTTTCACACCCATATCTCATCATCATTAGTTTCAGAGACGGTTAGACTAGCTGGCCGAGGGCACACATGTAGTCACCCATCCTTCTGTTCACTCTCTGTTCTTTAGTGCATCACTAATCAGCAGATAGTCTCCTGCATTCATCCCCAGAGCTTCATAAAAACCAGAACTGACTGCCAATAAAGTCACAATGGCCATGTACAAGCCCCAGGGCCAGGGGTCTAACCCCCATCATGGCTTGTATTCCCTCTCTCTCTGTCTTTTTTCCTGCACACTTTCCAATTTTTCAAATTTCTCTCTGACTATGTTAGATGGTACCATCCAAATTGTGACATTTTATTATAGATTAGTGGGTATACTAACTTTTTTGAAAACTCATCTGGCAATATTTAGGCTATTTATCTACCTGAGCCTCTTTAAATATTAAAACCCTTTTAAATAATGAAAGGATTGTAACATTTCCACACAGAATATTTATAGTAATGGGTCTACATTGAACCTGGAATTTGATATCAGGGCACCAATCGCAACATATCTTGTCATCTTGAGTTCCCTTTTTTCAGAGCTATTCAGTTCCATTCCTGGAGGTCCATGTCCTGGTTTAGCTCCAACCCTGATCATACACACATGACCCAACTAATCAAGGTCTTCTGGATTACTTACAAATGAATCTTGGATTGTTAATAAACCCCCAGATCATTGCATTAGAAAGTATGATAATATTCTGACACCATTTACTCATTCATATGTCATTCCAAAGCCAAATCAGTTCCTTTTTCTTTAAAACATGACAACATGAGCTTTTTTTTAAGAATGTCCAAGCTGCTTTTCTATACAATGACAATAGACTGTCATTCACACTTCCACATGTTTTAAAAACCATAAATATAAAAAATGATAAATATAATTTATGCATATAAATATTTTCCATACATTTCCCATTTGTATGTATGGGTTTTTTTTTATAGACACTGGCTAACATTTGTTTAGTAGTATCACCATGATAAGTAATCTTGTTTTGTAGCATTAGTTACATGCTATAAGCACGGCTTTGTGTTTTAAATATACAGAAGATATAAACCCCTATCCACCAGGTAGGCTGGCTTTATGCCCCTGGCATTGAATGGGGAATGATTATTTTCACGCTGGGCCTCTTGTCATATCTCTCCCTGCTGGGAGTCTTATCAAATGTAAATACACACTGCACTGTGCTTCATGCCCGGGCTCAGCTGTTGTTTTCTTTACACCCTACCACCCTCCACTCCAACACTCCCTCCTGTCCTTCCCCAAAACTCTCACTTTTTAGCTCTGCCTAGTTTAAGATTATAATCTTGTGGGAAAAATGGGACTATTTTAGTATCTGTATGTCTGTAGGATATATATAAATCTCTTTAGTTTCACGAAGAAGAAAATTAGACTTTTGGTTGAGTCTGGTTTGTTTGGTTAAGTTTCTCAAAAATGTCTCTCAAGAAAAACATTAAAACTCACATCTGCAAGGTGCAAAGCAAGCAATATGTATGCTAATTTTTGTTGTCCTCTCTCTTACTGTTTGTAGGACCCTGGATTTGCTTCCTTTATCATTGACCAGTTGCAAGTGCCTGATTGGTCAGTGAAAAGTGGGCATGAAGAAACAAGGTGCCAGGTGTGTGCCACACCTACGCAGCAGCTAAGACAACATGCACTTCAGAACCTCCAAGAACTGCACTCGGGTTCTGACATGCCATCACTGCTTCCCAGCACCTACCCTGGGCATCCCACTAAGTTGACCACTCACAGTGTGGTCACGCTTTCATCTAGAGCCGCCAAATCCAGGATACCTCACCCAGCTCACAGCATTCTGACTGTGGGGGAGAGATGCCGTGAGATGGGCTGGACTCAGAACCAGACCTCCAGCGCTGGTGCACTCAAGCCCAGCGTGCAGGTGACCATGGGTGGAAGACCTTTGACAGGGGCCATCAGTTCAGTCACCATTCAAGCCCAGCAGTACCTGGAGGGGATGTGGAGCATCTCGCGGGTCAATAACTTCCTTCCTCAGCCAAGCCCAGTATGTAACCTTTCATCATCACATATACAGTACTAGCATCTAATACTATGAAACAAACATGTCAAATTCAGTGACCATGTTCATGCCCAATTGATCAATCATTGGCATTTGATTATGTGAGTCTTCAGTTGCCTGCCTCAATATGAGTGTCAACATTGACTACTTTTTTACCTTCTTTAAAAGCTGTATATAATGCTATGAATGTTACTTCAAAGAAAAAAAACTTGTTTACCTTTTTACTCATTCATCAGAATCACTTTACTGTTTAGTCCATTACCAGCCCATCTTGTGTAACTCCTCCCTTCTATCCACATGTCATACAGATGACAACTTTTCATGATCCAGTTATCCTAATTTGAATGAATGGTGCTCAGTTAAGCGTATCTGAAATGCCTGTGCAGGCTTGTGAGATGAAGTGTTAACATATCGTGCAGTTTCACAATTGATATTGCCGTAAATTTGTAGTTTAACCTTGTTAATACACCCACAGACTCAAGTAAGTAAATAATTCGGAAATATGAATCACATTACAGAGAGTCTAAATAGTTTTATTACTTTTATTACTTTATTGATGGGCTGTTTTACTGCACTGTTACATTCCACAGTGGCCTGCACATGTGTGCTAAGTGCACAGCCTATGTATGTTAACTAAACAAAACAACCGAACCCTTCCTACCCAGTTTTAATGGCTGAGGCTCTGTCACATCAAGAGACATTTAATTATAGCACATATCACCTCTTTTTTTGTAGTATTGATGTTGGTTTTACAATCTCCCCCAATTGCCGCTGATAAGCCCTTTTGTTCTTCTCAACAGTAAAGCTATTGATGAAAAAGGGGTTCACAATAGGTGAGCGCCGGTGAATTTCCTCTTTGCGCTAATGTCAACAAGCGCTGCCACAGAAGCTTTTAGCAACCAGCGTGTGCTTGTGCACAGACAAAGCAGAAAGCTCTTGAAAAAAGCAGACCAACTGCTGGCCCAGTGTATGTTAAAAACCAACAGAAGCTGTCTGCCCGGTGGTGCTCACCCACAAACACAACTATATCAACACTGAGACTCTCATGTAGGCTGAAATAACCCTGAGCGGATGCTTTCCACTCGCTCTGAAAATGTTTGTAAAACTCCCTTCCTTTCATTAGATTGGCAGGATGACAGTAACACATGCCAATCACACTTTTCTTGGTTTTGGAAAGTGATAATTTGGTATACAGGAATGGATATCGCGTTCACGTTTGTTTACCACAGAACAAATTCTTGAATGTGTTTAAAATATGTCTTGAACAGACCAGTTTTATTCAACTCAGCTAGGATCCCGACTTGCAGCAAACATTCTCAGAACATTGGTTAACATTCTCTAAAAGTTATAAAAAGGTTCTTGCAGGTTCTTGCAAATTGATCTTATTTTTGTCTCAATACACATTTCTGATCTTATTGTGTCTCTAAATTGTATTTACCTAATAGCTGACTAATGGCTGCCTACTTAATAGGCACTTATTTTTGCTGATTTATTTTTCCCTCTCCTTGCCATTGTCATTTAGAAACCATGTCCAGCTAGTTGCACTGACCCATTCTGGCCACCAATCATTTTTATCCCTTTAAATATCCGGTTTCACACATCACATTACACAAATAAAATGGCTAGTGCAGTTTTATGTTGACGTGAAGCCTGCGGTATATCTATCACAGATACCTATCAAAAAGTGAGAGACACGACCATGATTAATGGTTTTCCTCAATATTATTTATAGCCTATTTATGACATGCTTTAAAGAAAAAGAAAACATTTGACTGTGAAACCTGATGAGTTTCAACTTGAAAAGTGAAAGAAAAACTGTCTTTGCAGACATTACTGTCAGCTTTATTGCTCTTTACTGTAGCTGGCAGATAAAATTATTAGAGCAGAGCGAAGTGGGATTTTCCATGTGAGCTTCACATAGGTTGGAATGACCTACGGGCCTATAGGGAGCGCAAGACTCGGAATTCTGAGAAACGTGAATGCCACCTCTTTCTGAGCATGACAAAAAGAGAGTGATATTATGCTGCTTCTTTTCATAGAATGCAGACAGATCTCTGACAGTTGGATTTTCTGGACTCTGTTGAGGAGATGAGGGTGTAGACAGGCTGTAGGGTAAAAAGAATGCCTGATTTTATCGAGCGCCCTGAGTGATCTGCAGCTGTACTTTAATGACCCGACCTGGGGATACAGCATGCTCACCTCATGCTCGGTGTCTGACACACATAAAAACAGCTTGACTGGAGGGCTTAAGTCCTCAAAAGCCCACAGTTCACTTTTGACAGCTGCCGCAGCGTGTGTGCGTGAACGCGCGTCTAATGTCTGTATTTGTGCTTCCCAAATTCGGTCTCGCTCCGACTGCGTGGCCCATTTAACCATCCTGTTTATGCGTTATCTGACACCCATTCCTTCTTTATCTGTGCGTTGGGGTTTAATGTGCCGTCCAGACAGTCACCGTTCGCTCTCAGTGTGATGCTGTTTTGATTTATCACGGCTCATCTGAAACCGGAATGCCATGCACTGGGATATGACTCCCTGTCATGTCATGGATCCGGCATTGCTGTTTTTCGCATTGATGACTGCATGAGTGCTATGTTCATCTGAGCCGTTTTGACTTTTCACAAACATTAAAAACTGCTTTAATCCCACCTTGGTGGATTTTCCGGTTTTTAAAGTATGGCAGATATAAAACATTGCTTATATAAAAAATGTCTTTGACAGTTATTGTCTGTGTTCATTGTCAGACAAACAAATTGAAATTGCAGTCATGCATTCCGTGTTATTTTGAACCGCGTATTCGTCAGTTCTACAACAAAATTGACAGACATAATTATTGACTCGCACCACAAACAGAAGACAATTACAGACATAAACACAAGCCTGAGGCGTCTGAATAAATAGGCATAAACCAAATTCAAACTAAACAAACACATTTTTGCTCTGCTTTGATTGCAACACCTTAAAAATCAATCAGAGCTTGATGCAATCATACTCGGTTCAGCAAAGAGCAAATCTCTCAGACTGGACGCTGCCTGTCAAGCTTTATTTTGTTTGAATGATCCCACCATGTGTCTAAAGTTCTGTGATGTATGGAGCTCATATGTCATGCTAGCTATATAAATAGTTTTCCTGTCAGTTATGTTGACACATCGGGCACACTGGATGGCATATGTTTCATGCAGCGATTGTTAATGATGTTATTTTAGTTGCAAAACATGAATCCAGAGCAAATAGAAAGGCAGCCATTATGCACAACCACCTCAATGCAGATGTCAATTGCTCAATGTGTTTAACTTACGCCAGACTCTGGAAAGTGGCCCAACCTTACCTGCGGCTTCTTAGTGTGCTGCTTACATACAAAACAACTGTTTGACAGGTCATATGGATTGTGGGTTTTAGCTACTCAGTTAATCACAGGCCTCGGATACAATAAGCAGCTCTGGTAAAACAATGAAAACGTCATTAAATTAATGGTTGCAGTGCAGGGAATATGGGCAAACTACAAAAAGAGCTTAGCTGTATGTCTTTAAATACTAGAATATTTGTTTTGTATTCATGTAACAACATTTCAAATATTTAAATGTAGTCGTTTAGTTTTTACAATCATGGTATGTTCATTTAAACTTCACTTGCAATAACTGTTTCCATTATTCTCTGTTTCCATAATCCATTCACTAATTAATCCATTCACTACGATATCAGTAGAGTTACAGACTGATGTATCTTTACATGGCTGCCTCAGTTTATGACCTACCTGAATCTTCTGGCTAAAGATTTGCATTTTATGAACAAGTTCAGTCACTGCCCATTGAAAACCTATTCATAACTTCATCAGAGATTGATGTTCCTGGTGGCTAATTGTATCTTTCACCTGTGCATGTGTAATTTTTGATGAATCTATTTGCGCATTTGTTAGATAACTTAGTCTTTTTAAATGTGACCGTTGAAACATTATTAGTCAGAGAACCGGCTCTTGTGCCATGTAGGAACATGCTCTGCCTAGCCTAGATGGTAGCAGACCTGTCTTTTATTAAGGTGTGAATCTTTATGGCTTAGGAGTTTTTAAGTAAAGTGATTAAGATTCAACGTGTGAAGCATCATCTATCCTGTTCTCCCATTAGACACAAGGCCTCGTGGAAAAAGCAGAGCAGAGTGACTGGTCCTCAGACACCTCCATCTCTAGAGTGTCTCTGACTCCCTCCGGACAGAGAAGTCCAGTTCAGTTCGGCCAGGACGTGCCCTCTTCAGCCCATCAGCCCACCTCAGCTGCAGCATCCTTCTTCATCAGGTAATAGCAGGTTGTTGCTATGCTGTGTGCTATTAGGGGGTGGTGTGACATACAATAGTGGCTCAAAGTCTACTAAATGAAAATCAAGGCTTGATTTTAAGGTGTACTCACACTAGGCACGGTTGACTTGTACATCATGCCCGAGCCCTAGTGTGAATACACCCTTAGGTTTTAAGGTTTTATTAGTACACGTATTACTCTCTAAGTGTATTTGGTATGTGGGAAGAGGTGGTTACAGGAATAACTCTGGTGTGATTTTGGAAAGTACCTTTGACATTGTCCCCAAGCCAATCAACAGCATTAAAGAGTGATCAGCCAGCCTCTCCCTGGGCGGAGAAGGTCAGCAACCCAGTCTTCAAATCCGCTTGGGATATTTCCACCTGCCCAAGCGCTTCCAGGTCATTCTGACACAACAGACAGATGTGACCCCATGTAGAACAAGGTTAATTTTTGTACTCTGATTTATAATTGCTTGTGTGTTTTCTTTGGAATTAATCTCAAAAAAGCGGATATGCAGGGAGGCTGCCGTGTCATTGAAAGAGAAAGACTGGAAGACAGAGAGAGAAAATAGATTTGTTTTTCCCTTTTAAATTAAACTCCTGGGTGGAAGAATAGAAGCAGCAGGAAATTTTATCTGGTACCACCTCTTGTTTCATCCCAAATAATGGCAGTTGCCAAGAATTTTAATGATTTTGTCAGGAATGAGTTCTTGGAATGCTAGAAGGACTACCCTTACAAAAAATAACCACGGTTTTACTACAGTTTAAAACAAAAAAATAGTGTAACTATGATAACCACAAAGTAACCATTGTTTTGGTAAAGAAACCATAGTTTAACTATGGTATTTGTAGTAAAATGTATAGAAATTTGGGTGTATTAATGGTAAACAATGAGCCAAAAATGGCAAAGGGTGAGACACACATAACTATTTCTTAAAAATGCCATTACTTTAACATAGCAAAAATAATTTGTAAACAAAGACTAGTAAATGTAAACTGGTATTACAGAGTACATGCACTACACCATTCTCCTTAAATAACTGACTTAATCAGATATATTAGAGTATTTAGAATTATGAAATCTTGCTTTCATTATGAGGAAGACATTCAGATGTCCACATTTAAAGCTGGTGGTGAATGTCAAGACCTGCAGTGATTCCTCTGATGTGCATTGCACCCTTAACGTGCTGGTTCAACGAGCAGAAAAGGGAATCCTCTTGTAAATAAAATTAATTTGTTTGCAATTAGAGCAACACTGCGTAACAGAGAGCAACAGTGAAACAAGTCAATCTGTTTCAATCTGCTGAATGCCTTCAGTGTGGTTTTGAGGCTAATATCTATTTACTTAATTTCAAAAACTGGTGGCCACTGTCTTACAAGAGAAAGGTTAAAAATCAACTATAACATTTATAAAGGTGAAGTGTGTTGTTTCAGCACTATTAAAAATTAAAATAAATGGCAAAAATGAGGCTTCAAATAGGTCCTCTGAATCCTCCCTCCCATTGGTCAAACAGTCCCAAACCCACTTAACATTCATATATACTAGCACCTTGGTTTTACTTTCTAATGTCTCTAAACAATGATACTGCCAGAGTCTTTCCTGAAAGGATTTTTGACTTCAAAGAGTTGATTTTATGCAGCATGTAGCGCATAAACCGTAGCGGGTTGATGGCAAGGAAATCGAGGAATGGAAGACATGGAGATGCCTGACTCAGAAAGTTGACTTTGCCCTAACCCCCCTCTCAGCATATGCTCCAGTCTGACGAAGCATATGATCAGTGTATTGATATTCTAGCTGGCGCCTGTAATGAATACAGATACGGGGCCCTGCATGGTCCCACATCTCCGGGATGCACCGCCACAATCAGTAGACTGGTGTGTTTGGCTATTCCACCTCAGTGCTCCACAAGATGAAAGGTTCAAAATGGCACAACTGAGCGTTGTGTGCAGGGTCACATGACTGAATCATCTAAGCTTCTGCTGGATGGCAGTTGGGCTAGAACTGATTAAACGGATGTGACTGTTTTAGACGGCCACATGCTCTATTGACTCCAAAAAGGTTGAGTAAAAGAAAATAGGGTTCGTCGGTCTGGAGATCGTAGTAGCTGTCTATGTGGGTGCAAAATGTTCAATAAAAGCTTTTAGTGTGAATGTGAAAATGTGAAACTATGCTATGCTTTTTTAAACGTTTTCAAGGTTCAAATGTTAAGTATGTGCAAATGCAACATACATGCTTGTGCACGCATGTATGCAGGTCAGCGTGTGTGGATCACAGCTGTTTGGCGGTATGCGGACATGCAGTGGCATTGAGCACAACACAGTGAAATTTTTTTTATGGTCCTGCGCTCGTTTTCAGCCGCCTGTCCAGGTGAGCGCAAGCAGTAATGACTATGATTGGAGTAAACATTCCACCATAATTATACGTACAACAATCTAGACTGTCACCAGATGAGGTGAGTAGTCAACGGAACCGCCAAAGTGCTTTGTTACCCTGGCCTTAGGGAGTAACCATAGAAACAAATGTGTTCTGGAAAGTAAAGTCATGGCATGTTTATGCCTTCCCTCAAATAAACGTAATTGCCAGGGGAAGATAAACGTGGGGAAGAGTGATGCTGGACTGTGTGAACATTATTGCAATTACGCTCCCTTTTCCACATTTAGATTGCATCACTTATAAACTTCTATTTGCTCTGTGTCTTGATTTATTTTGTATGTCTATGCTTATCAAAGAATATAATGCTATAAACTGACCTTTCATGCGTGCCTAACTGCTCATAACTTTGGGGATATTTAACAGTTCTTCCTCTTGTAATGAAAGGTCAGTTGATACATTTGGGTGCTTACCCATTTACGACTAGCATTGCCCCTAATTCTTGGTTGCTTACTGTGTGCTCCAATTTAAAGTCAATTAGGTGCATAAATGCATCCGTTTAATCTCATTGTTAGGAAGATTAGCTTCCTACTCTTGCTGTTATAGGCCAATGATGATAATGCATCCCTAGAGTTGTAAACAAGGGAATGCTTTTCACCTTCCTACCCACATGCTGTGTCAAAGCTAAAGTGGACAGTGGTCCTCTAATGGGTGGGATAAGGGGGCAGGGCTATAACAGAGCCAATGGGACGGTGAGCTGGGGGGATGGTTGACTGTGGAGTAGAGAAGTGGGTGGAACGGAGGAAAGGGGTATTGAGAACTTTGGCACTTAGCTTGCACACACATCTTTAACAGCTCTCAACTAAGCTGATAACGTTGGTTCCGTAGGCCACCCATCATAGCAAAGGATTACAGAAAGAAAGAAAAACAGACACAGAGAGATGGAGAGATAGAGGAAGAACATAGAGTGAGAGAGTTGTGGAGATAAAAACAGGCAAATGGTCCATGTGGCTGGCTGCCTTTTGAGTGACAGCACTAATCCCTGTCAGGGACAAATTGGGAAAACAGATTAATGCTGAGTGATCGGGGCCCTGGAGCGGAGCCGGGCCCTGCTGCGCAGCTGTGTGACGGGATCCGGGAACCAGGGACACTGCAGTGTGAATGAGCTCCAAGGCTGTTAGAGGCAAACACATGTACCAATGTTCAGTTCCCCTGAAGAAACTCATGTGGTTGTGAACTAGTAGGCAGTGAGGTGAATCCACAAATATATTCACTCATGGTGGGCAAACTCGGACTAATGCCCCACACTACAGCTCCCAGCTGCAGGGAGAGAAAATCATGGACTGTGGAAGAAAGTAAGTGGAGCACCACCATGAAACTGAAGTAAGTCTCTGTACTAACATTTAAAAGTTGGTGAAATAGTCAAATGTTTCAACAATGCCTTTTTGCTATCTTGTTTAAAATTTCATAGTGTTTGATTAAATACTTAAAGGTATTTAAAACAGATGATTCTGTAGGATCTTGAGGAACACCTGACTGATGTCAGATTTGTGAAAGAATTGTTTTTATCAAAATAGACAAACAGATTATACCAGTTTTGAATGATGAATTAAAGAATATATATTTTAACTGGTTCATTGAAATAAATCACCTGGATTTCACAATGCTACTCAATGAGAGTTGTTCATTCTCAAACAGTTTTAATGAAATGATCTCCCTTCATTACTGACTTTTGGCTTTAGTAAGATTTGTAATGCTGTGCTGGGATGTGCCTTGTTGTTTTACTCTGTATTTACTCTGGCCTGAACCACCAGCTGGACGTCTCCTGTCCTAATCAGGCTGTCGAGCTTGAGTTTGTCTGTAAGTGCATGAGTGTGTGTGCGTGATGATCTGTGTGTTTGTATAATGGTCATGGAGCAGCTGAGGCTGGTACTTGAGAAGTGGAGGCTGGGAAGGAGGGGGGGTTACTTTGGGAGCAGATAAGTCCAGGTGTGAAGAGCCTGCGGTGGGCCGTGAGCTGTTAGACTGCTATAGACTGCTGTGTGGTTTGGGTGATGGGGGGGTGGAAGATTGAGGTGTTGATGGATCTACCACACAGCCCTAGGGATTTGGTCAAACCAATCCCACTTCCTGTCCTAAGGGATTGTCCAAATGGGCCAACCCAGAACCACACGCACCACCAAGTTATAGTCATATCTTTTTTTTTTGGGTTATGTCTATTTATGTTTATGACAAAATTATGTTTTTCCATCACATCCCAAAATCCAAGGAAGAAATACATAACATATAGAAAATGAAGCCTATTTTTAAGACCACGTTGTTATGGTAAAATAATACTGTATTTTTAATTGACCCCTTCAGACCAGTTTTTTCTCCCATTGTGCCACAACAAATTACCCAGTTGATATTAACCCTTTACAGTTCAACAAATACTACATTACATACTATGCTTCACAATTTAAATAGTATATATGTATTTTATGTACGTTACATTAATGAAGATGTTCCTACTTTTCACATACCCCCAGGTTCTGTGAATAACTGCACATTTTGTGAGTCTCTCAGACCAAACAGTTTCCACGGGGGTGATTATCACCTTCAGAGAAACATGAAGAACACTAAAGCTTCTTTGTTTTGTCTAAAAGAAGACAGACTCACCTTTGAAGCGCTTGTGAAACAAATGTGCTGTCAGCATTTTAGCATCACAATGGATTCGCTCTCATATGTGACATTCTCTAATCTTCCTGCACTTGTTCTACACAATAAACCTGTTTTTGTTAACTGTGTGTTCCCACTCTGTTTAGAAGTGTAGTGACAACAATTCAATGAAATACAGACTAAATCCTGCTGACCTAGTAAAGAATTTTTCCTAGTTACCTGGTGAACAATGTGCCTACTCATCAACTCTGTAAAGAAGCTACCACCACGTTTGTATTTCTCTGGGAGAAATGGTCTCACGTAACACCTCGTGAAACCTCAGGGGACCGGCCAGTGCAATGACATCTGGAGCCCATTTACACCTGGTATTGACATCTGTCTCGGGTGATCCAATCTCATGTGGTCAGTTGATAGTACTTTCCATTTACACCTGATATAAACATGTCCAAAATGTGCGCTTGTGATCAGACTTCACTGAGATTACAGTAGGGTGTCTGATTTTGTAACTGACATATATCATTTAATGCATAAGTGTATGTTTGTTTCCTGTTGAAGCTGGCAAGCAAAGTTTAAAATTGTTGTTGTGGCACAATTGTTATGTGTAACAGGACTAGGCGGCACAGGCTACACTGTAAATGCGATGTGTGGAGAGTTAGCTTTTAAACTGCAGTTTACACTATAACTCAAGATCAAGATAAATTGAGACCCTGCTGAAGGACTGGGGTTTACACCAAAAGATGGTTAAGAGAATAGGAGAATCCATGACTATAACAATTATGATACAGAGGAACAACATCATTGGGATCATTTGAGTAATTTTTGAGTAAGTAACTTTTTTTTTTTTTCCAGCTGATGAACAATGAAACATTGACAGCCAATCAAAATCTGTTAGACTTTAAAAGGCCTGATGCATTTACAGCAGCTAAATAGTTATCATTATAGCTACATATTACAAAACAATGTTTGTATGTACAATGTACAATGTTGTTACATGCAAGTTTGGCACAAGGCTGCAGATTCAAGAAAACATTTGTATTTTGTTTTATGGTGACATTTAGTATGCAAATTGGTCTTAGGTGACATAAGGACCTTTAGCATTCAAAAAACAGTTGTGTAGAACCCACAAAAAGTGGAATCCTCAATAAACCAGGAAGTATACAGAAACACTCTTTGTTTTAATGCTTACAGTGGGGGTTCTGAGATCTGTGACAGCCAGGGGAAAAGCCACAAAAACTGCTGTGTCAGGAGCACTAGTCAGCCCACTTGTATAGAGCGACCAAAGGAAGAGCAGCAAACATCAGCAGGGGCCCAGACGCCACGGATCTGCTGATTCATGTCTGTGGATTTAAAAGACATGGCTCAGTAGGAGAGATAATGTTTGCCGCAACACACTTTAAAGGAATTAAAAGAAAATTCTGTTGAATCAGTCAAGTTGAAAGTGCCTCATGGCCTGAAGGGGTCTTTATGTCAGTCAGGAAAACTATGTTTGCACTGCCTGAATGTTTTTAGAAGTAGTTTTTTGAGCTGAATTTTAGAGTTAATCTGCTCTATATCATCTGAACATACATATTTGGTGATGGAAATACCGCATTTAACAGCGACTGTACCTGCGTTCAGGTGTCCCATGGTGCACTAGAATAAGGATTGCTTCAGTGCTGCACTTCACGCAGTTAGCATGACAGATGAGCGTTCATTTGCCTTCTCAAAGCTTCTATTTAACTGCATTCAGGAATGCTGATTAAAGCAGACCCTAAATAACAATTGCATCCCGTTTCACAAGGGAAAACCGTAAACAAGGCAGAAGACGGAATCAACGGATCTACTAAAGAGGTCTCCTGTTGGCTGGATTTATGAAATACACATCAGATAAACAGAGGTTATTAATTGTGTTACCAGACCGGGTGGAATATACATTTAGGGGTTTATTACCTATTGTCTTTTCAGACCGCAGATGTGCTTGAAGTTAAAAATTCCCATGAGGTCATCTGGCCTGTATATCCTCTGTTGTGGCTGGAGGGAACAAAAGCCGCAGCCCACAATCCCATCACGATCCACCCGGTTAAGCTCTGAGCCTGAGCAAAAAAATACAAATCTGGGAAGAACATCTAATTAGTTTTCAACCTGATCTCTCAGCCCATTACCACATAAGTGCACAGTTCATACTTATTCATGTAGCATGTTTTAATGCCACTCGTGCCAACATAATTCCAAAAATATTAATGAGTTTCCTCTTGCTTGTCATTAAGTATACACCCCTACAGTTGGGTTAATTGGTGCTGGAATAATTTGGATTAGTGTTTCAGCATTTTTTAATTAAAAATAAAAATAAATCAACTTGGTACATTTGTACAGAATGTACAGCTACAGGTATATGTTCATATATTTTACAATGACTTTGAACTAACTCCAAATTTGGAGTTGGAACTATCTGTTATACAATCCCATTTTAATTCTGATTTATAAACCAAATTAGTGTGCCCTAAAATTATTTTTAAAAAGGCTATTGCTAGGAGAACGGTGGTCTGTAAAGCTAATCTCAGTAGGTAGGTTAAATAAGCCTATCCACTTTGGTTAATTGATTATTGATGTGAAATTATTTTCATGGCGTATTACAAAAGCGATAATGGTTCTTAGTTAAAGAAGAGATCGGAAATTAGCAAGAAATATGAAGTTTGTCTGTTGTTTTCATTTTCCTAAAGCCACTCGGCATGCAGATCTGAATTGAAGTGGATTACATCTTGTAATCAGTTCATGACCCAGCATGGGAGCTTGACAATCTTCTTTGTACATCCCTGGTTACGTTCAGAATGGAATACAAGCTTACTAATTTACTTCTAAAAATGGTCCATATAATTACTTCAGGTTCTTTTGTTTTTTGGACATGTAAGGTCAAATTAAATGCATTCTGGTATGCATTATTCTATGTGGTGTGCTCTTGTTCTATTCTCTGTGTATGCTTCATATTTTGGCAATTGCGGTAGGTAATCCAGATATTCTATACATACAGAAAATGTTCTGCGAAGATAGTCACAGATGCCATTAAGTATAGATTATTGTAGACCTACATACTTCTGGGTTTTTGCTATAACCAATAAACCACAGCACTGCAATGGCACTTCTAGTGTAGACAGCTTCATTAATTAAAGTGATTTCGTTCTGTCACATCAAGACACGCCATTCGATGTGGTGTAGACAGGGCGTGACTCTACTGCAGTGTGAAGGTCACCATTGAATAAAGTATCTTCTCATGCACTGGATCTGTGATCATTTGGATGATATTATTGGACTTATGAGCTATGTGTGGTTAGGGAAGCATCCATCACTCTGTCTGTGACATTGTGATCTTTGGTCAATAAAGACTATTGACACGTTTATTGTATTTTTGGATGGGACTTTTAAATGATATGATAGATGGTCATTGCCTTTCATATTTGCATTTTGTCACTTTCCACCTCACTTCGTGACTTTGGTCTAGATTTACATGTATACTCCCTCTTGCATCCATGTTGCCAACTTGTGCCCCACCCCCTTTCCCCAGCATATGTTTTTTCTCTGTCCTTTACCCATTTATACTAACTCTTTCACTCATCCCTCTTTTTATCTCCTGCTCTCTTCTTCCAGTCCCTCTCTGATTAATCATGCACAAATGTTCCCAGAAGCCACTGGGGTTGTTTGTTGTGATAGCCTCAGAGCAAAAGAGTGCAAATAAATAAGCGCTTGGTGTCCTCCCCACCTGACAGTGATTAATGAATGAGTTCTGAGGCAACGTGAAACAGTAGGATGCTCTTGTTGTCCCCTTTACCTATCCGCAGGGCTTGGCCACCCTCTGTTCCAACGCTGTGGCCGTTATTTGTTAGCCAGTTAATATGCAATTAGTTTTGGGCCAAAAGGGCTGAAACATCACAATTCTGTAAGCATAGTTCAAGGTCCTGGTCAAAAACATCTCAGATGTCTGCTGGTACCTTGCGGTGTCAGCTAGTTACACCAACAACTTCTTAATGTAGGTTGCATGCTCTGTAACTTGTGCAGGCAGGATTATTGCCACCCCACATGCTTGTCCTGTAATTAAATTCCTTTTCCTCAACAACCTTTTAGTGAAACCTGATGCTGCGGGTTGTCTACCTGTAGAACAAATCCCAGCGGTGCGTAGGGAAGAGCTGTATCGCGGATGAGATGAAAGTAGATGGTAATCTTTGTAAACAGAACGGGGGTGAGCAAGAGAGCGTGTGCGAGATGTGAGTCCTAGTTATCTGTCAGTTTTCAGCAAAAATGGAATTGATCTTGCTTAAACGTTAGCTTGCTGTGCTTTCATACAAACTCCAGTCTACACCTCTCATGAATAAAAAAAGAACATATACTCAAAAGAAAAAAGATGACAAACCCATTAGTGTCCTCATTCTGTGGCTTTTTAGAACGCTACCCCAGGGGCGCGAGATTGAATGCTTCAACTCATTAAATAACAAAAAACCCAGCCACATTTATGGCTTCTGTTCTGTCCTCCCTACCGTGGCTAAGCCACAACAAGCCGGGACCTGGATTAGCCGCATATCCTGTCTGCTCGGGGATGCCATTGAGGGGGTAATTGAGGAAACAGCAAAAAGACAACAATGGTTTTCTCGTTCACTCCCTCTTCAAAATGCTCTAACAGCCTTTTTCATGCACTGTAAACGATTCGCTCTCTTTTTTTGCTGTACGTATTATTGGGGTGGTGGGCTTGCCTTTGTGGACATCCGGGTCAGGGTGTTTTGGTGACTCTTTCTTTGTTTTACTGTTTTATGAGCCACAACGCTAGCACAGGAAGCAGCAACTTTAGCACCTACCTGTTAGCTAAGCATGCTAGTCAATAGGCTGCAAACCCACAACAAACACTGTAATGTATGTAAACTGCAGGTTTTACTGTGCAAATTAAAATTTTTAAAGAGCCACTTGTTGAAATTTTAGTAAGATTTTTGTTCGTTTTATTTTTTTATTCACTAAATAATTCCCATACATCCTTAACGTTTCATAGATTATTTAAATATTATTTAAAAATGTGGAAAATAGTAGTAATAAACAATAAGTAGGTTTTATTTCACATTTGACAAGTAATGTAAATGGTACTATTTGCAACCAGTTTGAACCTGTTTTTTAAGGTATTTAAATGATGAAATTTGCTATAGCTAGTCGGCATAAAAATTTGCTCTTTAAAATTCATGCAGTGTAAAAGTACAAAGAATTACTTTGCATTAAATAGATATTAAGGGATTAAAGTTTAAATATTAATATACAGACTAACAAAACATGGCATTTCCCAATACAGCAATTCTTGGGGATTTTCTTGTCCCTTTTCATTTTAATTAGAACATTTTCCATTTAGACTACGACTGCATCATTTATTTGGCTCTGGCTGGGGATTTCCACCCTGAACCTGCTGAGGGAGTGAGACAATCCCTTGCTGAGCTCGGTCCGATGCGAGCGATCATTTTTTAGCTTTCTGCTCTCAGACTCAAAATGATTTACCTCCACTCAGACAGCCGATGACTGGCTCGCAGCCAAAACACAAAGACCAGACTGATAACTCAAGCACTCATGCTATCTACTACTGAGACGTCTCTCTCTCGCTCTCTCACATTCTGGGGGTCTTCACCTCTTTCTTTTTTAATTTCCATCTCATTTTCTGAGTTTTGGCTCTGTGATTTTATATTTCTGTGTCCCATACCATACTCATACAGTAACACCCCCACTGCATATTTCTATCTGTTTCTCTGTCCTTACACTTGATGGCGTTTTATTCTATCGTTCTTCCACCTTTCCCCTTTTCCCTTGCTTCTCTTTAAAACATCACGCCATTCCTCTTTAATCTCAACAGTTACTTTGTGAGTACTGTACATATGCTGGGACCATCTGTGGTTATGTTAAACTTAATGTCTTTGGACAACATTTGTGTCATGCTGTCGAGTACCACAGTAAATAATGTATACTTGTCTATGTTTAAAGTACACACTGAAGTGTGTCATCCTAGAAGTCTGTGATTAGACTAAGAGAAGAATCGCCAGATTGTAACAGAACTCAGCGTGTGCCCATCATGATGTTTGCTTGTGTGTACGCTTGGGAGACACGCTGCAACTAGTCACAGATGCTAGGACAAACCGCTATGACAAACTGATTCGAAATCTAGCTGCCGTCAAGTGCACGTACTGTCCCAACTAGTGAGAGAGCAACAATGAGCAACAGGATTGCAAGTGGTAAGGGAGGTCAAACTTTGGTTTCCCACTGCTCAAACACCCATCAGTAGTTGTATTTTTTGCATTCAGTTTAGTCAGTGTAAAAATCTCTTTCTGCATGCACATATTGTGAAGAGTGAGGTCTTGGGTGCTTGAGTTTGTGTGAATTTCTGGATTATAACTGCAGTTGGGAGGATAATGATCTTGTAATTGATGTACCTAGTCTGCGTTTAGTTTTTAAATGACTGCAGGGCATTAGGCTTTTGTGTTGTCTTGCTTGTGCTTGGCTGTTGAATAGATGGCTGGTAAGCAAAGGGGCAGCACTTGCAACTAAATATGTCATTTTTACACTGGTTTGAAAGTTTCACCATAATACTTTATATGTGGTATGTGATGACGTATATGTACAGATAAAACCTGTATGTTATTTCAATAGGAGTACAATACTGTTATTATTTTTACTGTATATTACCGTAAACATGTTTTAGTTTTTCTAAATCCTCAAGTCAAAATTATTTTCTGGGAAACTGACTGATAACAAAAAAAAATTGTATTTGTTTAACTGTATTAGACAGGCAATCAAATTTTTCATTAAATTTTGAGTATGACCTAATGAAAGAAAACATGTTTTGTTACTTAGTTACAGTGTTATTTTTTATCACAGTCACTTTAAGTTTGTAAGTATTTGGATTTTTTAAACATCATTGCTGGTTACAAACCCAAATAGAGCCATTAAAATAAACTCTCTGTATGTAATAACACTGACCAGGCCAGTTTTTCATAACATGTATTGTCTCCACAAGGGGGGACTAAGGGACTTTACAGTGCATCAGATTTACACCGTCTGAATATGTAACAGTCGATCAATGACATATGGCTCTTTTTAGCTACAGTACATTATGAATACTAGCTCAACGAACACGGCCAAAACTGCCCTGTGGTGATTACTGTATTGACATAAAGCTCCAATTTTTCAAAAATCAGACAGTGTGCTTTCATGTACACGTGTATTAATGAGGGATAATGTTACAGGGTAACTGACGCCTCAGGTCATAAGTGCTCGGAGGAAGTGTTTAGTAATGGAGGTCGAGACAGCCCCTGCCTTCTCTCCTGCTGCTCACAATAAAAGGACATCTATGCCAGCTTGTCTAATTATTTCAGTGGCTAAGACTCGGTTTGTAAGGTAACTGGGACTGCCAGGTACCACAGGATTAAACCATACTACAAAACCGTACGTCGGGTGAAAGAAGGTATTAATATTTCACAACAAACTAAGAATGTAATTGCACAAAGCACTGAAGTTCAGTGCAGAGGAAAAAGAAATAAAACATTTCAAAATATCCCAGTTTTAAAGCTGCAACCTGTAACTTTTTAACCTCTCTATCGCCATCTCTGTTTAAAACATGAAATTGCAGGTTACTTGCGGAATAATTTTCTTAATGACAAGCATTGTTGAAAGAATAAGCTACAAATTTGCCAACATCCTCAGCACCCACACATGTAAAATTGGATTCTTTATTCTGTTTACTGACGTGACATAACAATGCCGGTGAATCAAGTGAAAACATTTCCTCTTAAAACGGACCGACAAATTATAAATCATTATTATAAACTTGCGGTTGCAAATAACAGTTAGGTAAGAAGACTGTTTTTTCAAATAACTTGCATTTTTTAGATTTCTTTTTCGTTATGATTTGTAATGATTTGAAGAATGCCTTTAAAATATTGGGGCACTGATAAAATGTAAAATATTACACGAATCAGTCTACCAACTGTCATTTCTAGATGTCCTTTTATCTCACACAATTTTTATTTCTGTGGGAAAGAAATTTAAAACCCCTGGTTACTGTACAGCCAACTCCACATGTCTTTGGTTATTTAAACACATCCTGTTCGCACGGCTTCTACTGTTGATGAAAGAGATGTGGTATATTTACACCACTTTTAAGAGTACGACCACTTGAAAACTGCTATGCACAACTCTTACTATAGAGTGAGATGTTGAAATGGCTGGCTGAGTCTAGTGGGAAGCTGAAAGCTCTGTCTGTGACACATGGGTTTCCACTATTGCCCCCTTGACCTGTCTGCTAAATCTTGTTTCAGGCAAGTGGCTGTGTGTATAAGATGACATCATCCTTCGATGCCCATGAAGTGATATCATAATGCCTCGGTTACAGGAAAAGATGGTTATATGGAAAGCTCTAATTGGTGCATTATTTGCTTACTTGTAACTGATTAGAGAGTCAATGTACCTTCACTGTCCATGCCATCATTGATATAACAAAGAAGCCATTGTCTGAAGAATTATGACTATATCAGATTTGTATTATTTGTCTACATAGTGGATGGGTTTTGGCTCTGGAGGTGTTGCAACATTTCAAGTTGGCAAGTAAATTCATAGAGCTTGTTTTCTGTTTAACGCTCCAATTATGTAGGTTCATGGCAGACAACAAACATATTTGTTTTGACATCTTATTCTGATCTAATTTGTTATGATTTATCAGTGGTGTCCAGTCCTGCTTACAAGCAGCCATCGTCTGACAGGGTTTAGCTCCAACCTTAATTAAACACACTTTAACAAGCTAATATGGGTCTTAAGGATTAGTTTAAATGACAGTCAGTTGAGCTTGATGGGAGTTGGAACTAAACTCTGCCGGACAACAGACCTCCAGGAGCCGGACTGAACAGTTCTGTTCTAGATAATAATGTCTAGTGCCATAGACACTTTTAGTGATTCCAGAGCAGGTTTTATCTTTAGATTTGGATATAAGTTTTTAACCAATATTAGATAACCCATAGCAACCACAATCAAAATAATATATAATAATCAATATTTATTAAAAGCGTATGTTTGTTGTAAACAGTCTATTGTTCCTACAGTGATGAATGGCAGGTGGGGGATTTTAAAAGGGAAATGGAGGTGATGTAGTCTGGTATCACCTACAGTGACCTGATCCTCCATAGTGTCCAAAGCTTTGTTATTCTTGCAGTCGAGAGAAAGAAAAAAGACCTTGTTACTATAAAGGAAAATGTCAGGGATGGTAAATAGGGCCAACATGGCAATTAGGTACAAAAGCTGTCTGGACAAAGAAAGACAGAAAGAAATCCTTACAAACAAGCTAATGGCTCTACAGGCTAATGACCCGTTAGCTTGAGGAATTTCTCTCTCTAATTTGACAAAAGCTGAAAGGCAGAAAAGCAGCCTGCAAAAAATTATTGACAACAAGCCAAATGGTTTGGCTCTCACAACAGTAGATAAGGAACCCAGACATGATACATGCATTGGTTTACACATACACACATGCTTAAAACCCCCTTCCTCACCCCCCAACACACGTCCACACACACTCAAGTCATTCTGATTTCAACAAAAGCTATAAGAACCTTTTATGTGGTTTGACAACAATT
>JAZGTK010001859.1:0-14092 GCA_036877625.1 Ambastaia sidthimunki | reverse complement strand
GAGAAAATAGATTTGTTTTTCCCTTTTAAATTAAACTCCTGGGTGGAAGAATAGAAGCAGCAGGAAATTTTATCTGGTACCACCTCTTGTTTCATCCCAAATACTGGCAGTTGCCAAGAATTTTAATGATTTTGTCAGGAATGAGTTCTTGGAATGCTAGAAGGACTACCCTTACAAAAAATAACCACGGTTTTACTACAGTTTAAACCAAATAAATAGTGTAACTATGATAACCACAAAGTAACCATTGTTTTGGTAAAGCTTGTTTTGGTATTGTTTTGGTAAATACCATAGTTAAACCATAGTTTAACTATGGTATTTGTAGTAAAATGTATAGAAATTTGGGTGTATTAATGGTAAACAATGAGCCAAAAATTGCAAAGGGTGAGACACACATAACTATTTCTTAAAAATGCCAGTACTTTAACATAGCAAAAATAATTTGTAAACAAAGACTAGTAAATGTAAACTGGTATTACAGAGTACATGCACTACACCATTCTCCTTAAATAATTGACTTAATCAGATATATTAGAGTATTTAGAATTATGGAATCTTGCTTTCATTATTAGGAAGACATTCAGATGTCCACATTTAAAGCTGGTGGTGAATGTCAAGACCTGCAGTGATTCCTCTGATGTGCATTCAACAAGCAGGAAAGTGGTCCTCTTGTAAATAAAATTAATTTGTTTGCAATTAGAGCAACACTGCGTAACAGAGAGCAACAGTGAAACAAGTCAATCTGTTTCAATCTGCTGAATGCCTTCAGTGTGGTTTTGAGGCTAATATCTATTTACTTAATTTCAAAAACTGGTGGCCACTGTCTTACAAGAGAAAGGTTAAAAATCAACTATAACATTTATAAAGGTGAAGTGTGTTGTTTCAGCACTATTAAAAATTAAAATAAATGGCAAAAATGAGGCTTCAAATAGGTCCTCTGAATCCTCCCTCCCATTGGTCAAACAGTCCCAAACCCACTTAACATTCATATATACTAGCACCTTGGTTTTACTTTCTAATGTCTCTAAACAATGATACTGCCAGAGTCTTTCCTGAAAGGATTTTTGACTTCAAAGAGTTGATTTTATGCAGCATGTAGCGCATAAACCGTAGCGGGTTGATGGCAAGGAAATCGAGGAATGGAAGACATGGAGATGCCTGACTCAGAAAGTTGACTTTGCCCTAACCCCCCTCTCAGCATATGCTCCAGTCTGACGAAGCATATGATCAGTGTATTGATATTCTAGCTGGCGCCTGTAATGAATACAGATACGGGGCCCTGCATGGTCCCACATCTCCGGGATGCACCGCCACAATCAGTAGACTGGTGTGTTTGGCTATTCCACCTCAGTGCTCCACAAGATGAAAGGTTCAAAATGGCACAACTGAGCGTTGTGTGCAGGGTCACATGACTGAATCATCTAAGCTTCTGCTGGATGGCAGTTGGGCTAGAACTGATTAAACGGATGTGACTGTTTTAGACGGCCACATGCTCTATTGACTCCAAAAAGGTTGAGTAAAAGAAAATAGGGTTCGTCGGTCTGGAGATCGTAGTAGCTGTCTATGTGGGTGCAAAATGTTCAATAAAAGCTTTTAGTGTGAATGTGAAAATGTGAAACTATGCTATGCTTTTTTAAACGTTTTCAAGGTTCAAATGTTAAGTATGTGCAAATGCAACATACATGCTTGTGCACGCATGTATGCAGGTCAGCGTGTGTGGATCACAGCTGTTTGGCGGTATGCGGACATGCAGTGGCATTGAGCACAACACAGTGAAATTTTTTTTATGGTCCTGCGCTCGTTTTCAGCCGCCTGTCCAGGTGAGCGCAAGCAGTAATGACTATGATTGGAGTAAACATTCCACCATAATTATACGTACAACAATCTAGACTGTCACCAGATGAGGTGAGTAGTCAACGGAACCGCCAAAGTGCTTTGTTACCCTGGCCTTAGGGAGTAACCATAGAAACAAATGTGTTCTGGAAAGTAAAGTCATGGCATGTTTATGCCTTCCCTCAAATAAACGTAATTGCCAGGGGAAGATAAACGTGGGGAAGAGTGATGCTGGACTGTGTGAACATTATTGCAATTACGCTCCCTTTTCCACATTTAGATTGCATCACTTATAAACTTCTATTTGCTCTGTGTCTTGATTTATTTTGTATGTCTATGCTTATCAAAGAATATAATGCTATAAACTGACCTTTCATGCGTGCCTAACTGCTCATAACTTTGGGGATATTTAACAGTTCTTCCTCTTGTAATGAAAGGTCAGTTGATACATTTGGGTGCTTACCCATTTACGACTAGCATTGCCCCTAATTCTTGGTTGCTTACTGTGTGCTCCAATTTAAAGTCAATTAGGTGCATAAATGCATCCGTTTAATCTCATTGTTAGGAAGATTAGCTTCCTACTCTTGCTGTTATAGGCCAATGATGATAATGCATCCCTAGAGTTGTAAACAAGGGAATGCTTTTCACCTTCCTACCCACATGCTGTGTCAAAGCTAAAGTGGACAGTGGTCCTCTAATGGGTGGGATAAGGGGGCAGGGCTATAACAGAGCCAATGGGACGGTGAGCTGGGGGGATGGTTGACTGTGGAGTAGAGAAGTGGGTGGAACGGAGGAAAGGGGTATTGAGAACTTTGGCACTTAGCTTGCACACACATCTTTAACAGCTCTCAACTAAGCTGATAACGTTGGTTCCGTAGGCCACCCATCATAGCAAAGGATTACAGAAAGAAAGAAAAACAGACACAGAGAGATGGAGAGATAGAGGAAGAACATAGAGTGAGAGAGTTGTGGAGATAAAAACAGGCAAATGGTCCATGTGGCTGGCTGCCTTTTGAGTGACAGCACTAATCCCTGTCAGGGACAAATTGGGAAAACAGATTAATGCTGAGTGATCGGGGCCCTGGAGCGGAGCCGGGCCCTGCTGCGCAGCTGTGTGACGGGATCCGGGAACCAGGGACACTGCAGTGTGAATGAGCTCCAAGGCTGTTAGAGGCAAACACATGTACCAATGTTCAGTTCCCCTGAAGAAACTCATGTGGTTGTGAACTAGTAGGCAGTGAGGTGAATCCACAAATATATTCACTCATGGTGGGCAAACTCGGACTAATGCCCCACACTACAGCTCCCAGCTGCAGGGAGAGAAAATCATGGACTGTGGAAGAAAGTAAGTGGAGCACCACCATGAAACTGAAGTAAGTCTCTGTACTAACATTTAAAAGTTGGTGAAATAGTCAAATGTTTCAACAATGCCTTTTTGCTATCTTGTTTAAAATTTCATAGTGTTTGATTAAATACTTAAAGGTATTTAAAACAGATGATTCTGTAGGATCTTGAGGAACACCTGACTGATGTCAGATTTGTGAAAGAATTGTTTTTATCAAAATAGACAAACAGATTATACCAGTTTTGAATGATGAATTAAAGAATATATATTTTAACTGGTTCATTGAAATAAATCACCTGGATTTCACAATGCTACTCAATGAGAGTTGTTCATTCTCAAACAGTTTTAATGAAATGATCTCCCTTCATTACTGACTTTTGGCTTTAGTAAGATTTGTAATGCTGTGCTGGGATGTGCCTTGTTGTTTTACTCTGTATTTACTCTGGCCTGAACCACCAGCTGGACGTCTCCTGTCCTAATCAGGCTGTCGAGCTTGAGTTTGTCTGTAAGTGCATGAGTGTGTGTGCGTGATGATCTGTGTGTTTGTATAATGGTCATGGAGCAGCTGAGGCTGGTACTTGAGAAGTGGAGGCTGGGAAGGAGGGGGGGTTACTTTGGGAGCAGATAAGTCCAGGTGTGAAGAGCCTGCGGTGGGCCGTGAGCTGTTAGACTGCTATAGACTGCTGTGTGGTTTGGGTGATGGGGGGGTGGAAGATTGAGGTGTTGATGGATCTACCACACAGCCCTAGGGATTTGGTCAAACCAATCCCACTTCCTGTCCTAAGGGATTGTCCAAATGGGCCAACCCAGAACCACACGCACCACCAAGTTATAGTCATATCTTTTTTTTTTGGGTTATGTCTATTTATGTTTATGACAAAATTATGTTTTTCCATCACATCCCAAAATCCAAGGAAGAAATACATAACATATAGAAAATGAAGCCTATTTTTAAGACCACGTTGTTATGGTAAAATAATACTGTATTTTTAATTGACCCCTTCAGACCAGTTTTTTCTCCCATTGTGCCACAACAAATTACCCAGTTGATATTAACCCTTTACAGTTCAACAAATACTACATTACATACTATGCTTCACAATTTAAATAGTATATATGTATTTTATGTACGTTACATTAATGAAGATGTTCCTACTTTTCACATACCCCCAGGTTCTGTGAATAACTGCACATTTTGTGAGTCTCTCAGACCAAACAGTTTCCACGGGGGTGATTATCACCTTCAGAGAAACATGAAGAACACTAAAGCTTCTTTGTTTTGTCTAAAAGAAGACAGACTCACCTTTGAAGCGCTTGTGAAACAAATGTGCTGTCAGCATTTTAGCATCACAATGGATTCGCTCTCATATGTGACATTCTCTAATCTTCCTGCACTTGTTCTACACAATAAACCTGTTTTTGTTAACTGTGTGTTCCCACTCTGTTTAGAAGTGTAGTGACAACAATTCAATGAAATACAGACTAAATCCTGCTGACCTAGTAAAGAATTTTTCCTAGTTACCTGGTGAACAATGTGCCTACTCATCAACTCTGTAAAGAAGCTACCACCACGTTTGTATTTCTCTGGGAGAAATGGTCTCACGTAACACCTCGTGAAACCTCAGGGGACCGGCCAGTGCAATGACATCTGGAGCCCATTTACACCTGGTATTGACATCTGTCTCGGGTGATCCAATCTCATGTGGTCAGTTGATAGTACTTTCCATTTACACCTGATATAAACATGTCCAAAATGTGCGCTTGTGATCAGACTTCACTGAGATTACAGTAGGGTGTCTGATTTTGTAACTGACATATATCATTTAATGCATAAGTGTATGTTTGTTTCCTGTTGAAGCTGGCAAGCAAAGTTTAAAATTGTTGTTGTGGCACAATTGTTATGTGTAACAGGACTAGGCGGCACAGGCTACACTGTAAATGCGATGTGTGGAGAGTTAGCTTTTAAACTGCAGTTTACACTATAACTCAAGATCAAGATAAATTGAGACCCTGCTGAAGGACTGGGGTTTACACCAAAAGATGGTTAAGAGAATAGGAGAATCCATGACTATAACAATTATGATACAGAGGAACAACATCATTGGGATCATTTGAGTAATTTTTGAGTAAGTAACTTTTTTTTTTTTTCCAGCTGATGAACAATGAAACATTGACAGCCAATCAAAATCTGTTAGACTTTAAAAGGCCTGATGCATTTACAGCAGCTAAATAGTTATCATTATAGCTACATATTACAAAACAATGTTTGTATGTACAATGTACAATGTTGTTACATGCAAGTTTGGCACAAGGCTGCAGATTCAAGAAAACATTTGTATTTTGTTTTATGGTGACATTTAGTATGCAAATTGGTCTTAGGTGACATAAGGACCTTTAGCATTCAAAAAACAGTTGTGTAGAACCCACAAAAAGTGGAATCCTCAATAAACCAGGAAGTATACAGAAACACTCTTTGTTTTAATGCTTACAGTGGGGGTTCTGAGATCTGTGACAGCCAGGGGAAAAGCCACAAAAACTGCTGTGTCAGGAGCACTAGTCAGCCCACTTGTATAGAGCGACCAAAGGAAGAGCAGCAAACATCAGCAGGGGCCCAGACGCCACGGATCTGCTGATTCATGTCTGTGGATTTAAAAGACATGGCTCAGTAGGAGAGATAATGTTTGCCGCAACACACTTTAAAGGAATTAAAAGAAAATTCTGTTGAATCAGTCAAGTTGAAAGTGCCTCATGGCCTGAAGGGGTCTTTATGTCAGTCAGGAAAACTATGTTTGCACTGCCTGAATGTTTTTAGAAGTAGTTTTTTGAGCTGAATTTTAGAGTTAATCTGCTCTATATCATCTGAACATACATATTTGGTGATGGAAATACCGCATTTAACAGCGACTGTACCTGCGTTCAGGTGTCCCATGGTGCACTAGAATAAGGATTGCTTCAGTGCTGCACTTCACGCAGTTAGCATGACAGATGAGCGTTCATTTGCCTTCTCAAAGCTTCTATTTAACTGCATTCAGGAATGCTGATTAAAGCAGACCCTAAATAACAATTGCATCCCGTTTCACAAGGGAAAACCGTAAACAAGGCAGAAGACGGAATCAACGGATCTACTAAAGAGGTCTCCTGTTGGCTGGATTTATGAAATACACATCAGATAAACAGAGGTTATTAATTGTGTTACCAGACCGGGTGGAATATACATTTAGGGGTTTATTACCTATTGTCTTTTCAGACCGCAGATGTGCTTGAAGTTAAAAATTCCCATGAGGTCATCTGGCCTGTATATCCTCTGTTGTGGCTGGAGGGAACAAAAGCCGCAGCCCACAATCCCATCACGATCCACCCGGTTAAGCTCTGAGCCTGAGCAAAAAAATACAAATCTGGGAAGAACATCTAATTAGTTTTCAACCTGATCTCTCAGCCCATTACCACATAAGTGCACAGTTCATACTTATTCATGTAGCATGTTTTAATGCCACTCGTGCCAACATAATTCCAAAAATATTAATGAGTTTCCTCTTGCTTGTCATTAAGTATACACCCCTACAGTTGGGTTAATTGGTGCTGGAATAATTTGGATTAGTGTTTCAGCATTTTTTAATTAAAAATAAAAATAAATCAACTTGGTACATTTGTACAGAATGTACAGCTACAGGTATATGTTCATATATTTTACAATGACTTTGAACTAACTCCAAATTTGGAGTTGGAACTATCTGTTATACAATCCCATTTTAATTCTGATTTATAAACCAAATTAGTGTGCCCTAAAATTATTTTTAAAAAGGCTATTGCTAGGAGAACGGTGGTCTGTAAAGCTAATCTCAGTAGGTAGGTTAAATAAGCCTATCCACTTTGGTTAATTGATTATTGATGTGAAATTATTTTCATGGCGTATTACAAAAGCGATAATGGTTCTTAGTTAAAGAAGAGATCGGAAATTAGCAAGAAATATGAAGTTTGTCTGTTGTTTTCATTTTCCTAAAGCCACTCGGCATGCAGATCTGAATTGAAGTGGATTACATCTTGTAATCAGTTCATGACCCAGCATGGGAGCTTGACAATCTTCTTTGTACATCCCTGGTTACGTTCAGAATGGAATACAAGCTTACTAATTTACTTCTAAAAATGGTCCATATAATTACTTCAGGTTCTTTTGTTTTTTGGACATGTAAGGTCAAATTAAATGCATTCTGGTATGCATTATTCTATGTGGTGTGCTCTTGTTCTATTCTCTGTGTATGCTTCATATTTTGGCAATTGCGGTAGGTAATCCAGATATTCTATACATACAGAAAATGTTCTGCGAAGATAGTCACAGATGCCATTAAGTATAGATTATTGTAGACCTACATACTTCTGGGTTTTTGCTATAACCAATAAACCACAGCACTGCAATGGCACTTCTAGTGTAGACAGCTTCATTAATTAAAGTGATTTCGTTCTGTCACATCAAGACACGCCATTCGATGTGGTGTAGACAGGGCGTGACTCTACTGCAGTGTGAAGGTCACCATTGAATAAAGTATCTTCTCATGCACTGGATCTGTGATCATTTGGATGATATTATTGGACTTATGAGCTATGTGTGGTTAGGGAAGCATCCATCACTCTGTCTGTGACATTGTGATCTTTGGTCAATAAAGACTATTGACACGTTTATTGTATTTTTGGATGGGACTTTTAAATGATATGATAGATGGTCATTGCCTTTCATATTTGCATTTTGTCACTTTCCACCTCACTTCGTGACTTTGGTCTAGATTTACATGTATACTCCCTCTTGCATCCATGTTGCCAACTTGTGCCCCACCCCCTTTCCCCAGCATATGTTTTTTCTCTGTCCTTTACCCATTTATACTAACTCTTTCACTCATCCCTCTTTTTATCTCCTGCTCTCTTCTTCCAGTCCCTCTCTGATTAATCATGCACAAATGTTCCCAGAAGCCACTGGGGTTGTTTGTTGTGATAGCCTCAGAGCAAAAGAGTGCAAATAAATAAGCGCTTGGTGTCCTCCCCACCTGACAGTGATTAATGAATGAGTTCTGAGGCAACGTGAAACAGTAGGATGCTCTTGTTGTCCCCTTTACCTATCCGCAGGGCTTGGCCACCCTCTGTTCCAACGCTGTGGCCGTTATTTGTTAGCCAGTTAATATGCAATTAGTTTTGGGCCAAAAGGGCTGAAACATCACAATTCTGTAAGCATAGTTCAAGGTCCTGGTCAAAAACATCTCAGATGTCTGCTGGTACCTTGCGGTGTCAGCTAGTTACACCAACAACTTCTTAATGTAGGTTGCATGCTCTGTAACTTGTGCAGGCAGGATTATTGCCACCCCACATGCTTGTCCTGTAATTAAATTCCTTTTCCTCAACAACCTTTTAGTGAAACCTGATGCTGCGGGTTGTCTACCTGTAGAACAAATCCCAGCGGTGCGTAGGGAAGAGCTGTATCGCGGATGAGATGAAAGTAGATGGTAATCTTTGTAAACAGAACGGGGGTGAGCAAGAGAGCGTGTGCGAGATGTGAGTCCTAGTTATCTGTCAGTTTTCAGCAAAAATGGAATTGATCTTGCTTAAACGTTAGCTTGCTGTGCTTTCATACAAACTCCAGTCTACACCTCTCATGAATAAAAAAAGAACATATACTCAAAAGAAAAAAGATGACAAACCCATTAGTGTCCTCATTCTGTGGCTTTTTAGAACGCTACCCCAGGGGCGCGAGATTGAATGCTTCAACTCATTAAATAACAAAAAACCCAGCCACATTTATGGCTTCTGTTCTGTCCTCCCTACCGTGGCTAAGCCACAACAAGCCGGGACCTGGATTAGCCGCATATCCTGTCTGCTCGGGGATGCCATTGAGGGGGTAATTGAGGAAACAGCAAAAAGACAACAATGGTTTTCTCGTTCACTCCCTCTTCAAAATGCTCTAACAGCCTTTTTCATGCACTGTAAACGATTCGCTCTCTTTTTTTGCTGTACGTATTATTGGGGTGGTGGGCTTGCCTTTGTGGACATCCGGGTCAGGGTGTTTTGGTGACTCTTTCTTTGTTTTACTGTTTTATGAGCCACAACGCTAGCACAGGAAGCAGCAACTTTAGCACCTACCTGTTAGCTAAGCATGCTAGTCAATAGGCTGCAAACCCACAACAAACACTGTAATGTATGTAAACTGCAGGTTTTACTGTGCAAATTAAAATTTTTAAAGAGCCACTTGTTGAAATTTTAGTAAGATTTTTGTTCGTTTTATTTTTTTATTCACTAAATAATTCCCATACATCCTTAACGTTTCATAGATTATTTAAATATTATTTAAAAATGTGGAAAATAGTAGTAATAAACAATAAGTAGGTTTTATTTCACATTTGACAAGTAATGTAAATGGTACTATTTGCAACCAGTTTGAACCTGTTTTTTAAGGTATTTAAATGATGAAATTTGCTATAGCTAGTCGGCATAAAAATTTGCTCTTTAAAATTCATGCAGTGTAAAAGTACAAAGAATTACTTTGCATTAAATAGATATTAAGGGATTAAAGTTTAAATATTAATATACAGACTAACAAAACATGGCATTTCCCAATACAGCAATTCTTGGGGATTTTCTTGTCCCTTTTCATTTTAATTAGAACATTTTCCATTTAGACTACGACTGCATCATTTATTTGGCTCTGGCTGGGGATTTCCACCCTGAACCTGCTGAGGGAGTGAGACAATCCCTTGCTGAGCTCGGTCCGATGCGAGCGATCATTTTTTAGCTTTCTGCTCTCAGACTCAAAATGATTTACCTCCACTCAGACAGCCGATGACTGGCTCGCAGCCAAAACACAAAGACCAGACTGATAACTCAAGCACTCATGCTATCTACTACTGAGACGTCTCTCTCTCGCTCTCTCACATTCTGGGGGTCTTCACCTCTTTCTTTTTTAATTTCCATCTCATTTTCTGAGTTTTGGCTCTGTGATTTTATATTTCTGTGTCCCATACCATACTCATACAGTAACACCCCCACTGCATATTTCTATCTGTTTCTCTGTCCTTACACTTGATGGCGTTTTATTCTATCGTTCTTCCACCTTTCCCCTTTTCCCTTGCTTCTCTTTAAAACATCACGCCATTCCTCTTTAATCTCAACAGTTACTTTGTGAGTACTGTACATATGCTGGGACCATCTGTGGTTATGTTAAACTTAATGTCTTTGGACAACATTTGTGTCATGCTGTCGAGTACCACAGTAAATAATGTATACTTGTCTATGTTTAAAGTACACACTGAAGTGTGTCATCCTAGAAGTCTGTGATTAGACTAAGAGAAGAATCGCCAGATTGTAACAGAACTCAGCGTGTGCCCATCATGATGTTTGCTTGTGTGTACGCTTGGGAGACACGCTGCAACTAGTCACAGATGCTAGGACAAACCGCTATGACAAACTGATTCGAAATCTAGCTGCCGTCAAGTGCACGTACTGTCCCAACTAGTGAGAGAGCAACAATGAGCAACAGGATTGCAAGTGGTAAGGGAGGTCAAACTTTGGTTTCCCACTGCTCAAACACCCATCAGTAGTTGTATTTTTTGCATTCAGTTTAGTCAGTGTAAAAATCTCTTTCTGCATGCACATATTGTGAAGAGTGAGGTCTTGGGTGCTTGAGTTTGTGTGAATTTCTGGATTATAACTGCAGTTGGGAGGATAATGATCTTGTAATTGATGTACCTAGTCTGCGTTTAGTTTTTAAATGACTGCAGGGCATTAGGCTTTTGTGTTGTCTTGCTTGTGCTTGGCTGTTGAATAGATGGCTGGTAAGCAAAGGGGCAGCACTTGCAACTAAATATGTCATTTTTACACTGGTTTGAAAGTTTCACCATAATACTTTATATGTGGTATGTGATGACGTATATGTACAGATAAAACCTGTATGTTATTTCAATAGGAGTACAATACTGTTATTATTTTTACTGTATATTACCGTAAACATGTTTTAGTTTTTCTAAATCCTCAAGTCAAAATTATTTTCTGGGAAACTGACTGATAACAAAAAAAAATTGTATTTGTTTAACTGTATTAGACAGGCAATCAAATTTTTCATTAAATTTTGAGTATGACCTAATGAAAGAAAACATGTTTTGTTACTTAGTTACAGTGTTATTTTTTATCACAGTCACTTTAAGTTTGTAAGTATTTGGATTTTTTAAACATCATTGCTGGTTACAAACCCAAATAGAGCCATTAAAATAAACTCTCTGTATGTAATAACACTGACCAGGCCAGTTTTTCATAACATGTATTGTCTCCACAAGGGGGGACTAAGGGACTTTACAGTGCATCAGATTTACACCGTCTGAATATGTAACAGTCGATCAATGACATATGGCTCTTTTTAGCTACAGTACATTATGAATACTAGCTCAACGAACACGGCCAAAACTGCCCTGTGGTGATTACTGTATTGACATAAAGCTCCAATTTTTCAAAAATCAGACAGTGTGCTTTCATGTACACGTGTATTAATGAGGGATAATGTTACAGGGTAACTGACGCCTCAGGTCATAAGTGCTCGGAGGAAGTGTTTAGTAATGGAGGTCGAGACAGCCCCTGCCTTCTCTCCTGCTGCTCACAATAAAAGGACATCTATGCCAGCTTGTCTAATTATTTCAGTGGCTAAGACTCGGTTTGTAAGGTAACTGGGACTGCCAGGTACCACAGGATTAAACCATACTACAAAACCGTACGTCGGGTGAAAGAAGGTATTAATATTTCACAACAAACTAAGAATGTAATTGCACAAAGCACTGAAGTTCAGTGCAGAGGAAAAAGAAATAAAACATTTCAAAATATCCCAGTTTTAAAGCTGCAACCTGTAACTTTTTAACCTCTCTATCGCCATCTCTGTTTAAAACATGAAATTGCAGGTTACTTGCGGAATAATTTTCTTAATGACAAGCATTGTTGAAAGAATAAGCTACAAATTTGCCAACATCCTCAGCACCCACACATGTAAAATTGGATTCTTTATTCTGTTTACTGACGTGACATAACAATGCCGGTGAATCAAGTGAAAACATTTCCTCTTAAAACGGACCGACAAATTATAAATCATTATTATAAACTTGCGGTTGCAAATAACAGTTAGGTAAGAAGACTGTTTTTTCAAATAACTTGCATTTTTTAGATTTCTTTTTCGTTATGATTTGTAATGATTTGAAGAATGCCTTTAAAATATTGGGGCACTGATAAAATGTAAAATATTACACGAATCAGTCTACCAACTGTCATTTCTAGATGTCCTTTTATCTCACACAATTTTTATTTCTGTGGGAAAGAAATTTAAAACCCCTGGTTACTGTACAGCCAACTCCACATGTCTTTGGTTATTTAAACACATCCTGTTCGCACGGCTTCTACTGTTGATGAAAGAGATGTGGTATATTTACACCACTTTTAAGAGTACGACCACTTGAAAACTGCTATGCACAACTCTTACTATAGAGTGAGATGTTGAAATGGCTGGCTGAGTCTAGTGGGAAGCTGAAAGCTCTGTCTGTGACACATGGGTTTCCACTATTGCCCCCTTGACCTGTCTGCTAAATCTTGTTTCAGGCAAGTGGCTGTGTGTATAAGATGACATCATCCTTCGATGCCCATGAAGTGATATCATAATGCCTCGGTTACAGGAAAAGATGGTTATATGGAAAGCTCTAATTGGTGCATTATTTGCTTACTTGTAACTGATTAGAGAGTCAATGTACCTTCACTGTCCATGCCATCATTGATATAACAAAGAAGCCATTGTCTGAAGAATTATGACTATATCAGATTTGTATTATTTGTCTACATAGTGGATGGGTTTTGGCTCTGGAGGTGTTGCAACATTTCAAGTTGGCAAGTAAATTCATAGAGCTTGTTTTCTGTTTAACGCTCCAATTATGTAGGTTCATGGCAGACAACAAACATATTTGTTTTGACATCTTATTCTGATCTAATTTGTTATGATTTATCAGTGGTGTCCAGTCCTGCTTACAAGCAGCCATCGTCTGACAGGGTTTAGCTCCAACCTTAATTAAACACACTTTAACAAGCTAATATGGGTCTTAAGGATTAGTTTAAATGACAGTCAGTTGAGCTTGATGGGAGTTGGAACTAAACTCTGCCGGACAACAGACCTCCAGGAGCCGGACTGAACAGTTCTGTTCTAGATAATAATGTCTAGTGCCATAGACACTTTTAGTGATTCCAGAGCAGGTTTTATCTTTAGATTTGGATATAAGTTTTTAACCAATATTAGATAACCCATAGCAACCACAATCAAAATAATATATAATAATCAATATTTATTAAAAGCGTATGTTTGTTGTAAACAGTCTATTGTTCCTACAGTGATGAATGGCAGGTGGGGGATTTTAAAAGGGAAATGGAGGTGATGTAGTCTGGTATCACCTACAGTGACCTGATCCTCCATAGTGTCCAAAGCTTTGTTATTCTTGCAGTCGAGAGAAAGAAAAAAGACCTTGTTACTATAAAGGAAAATGTCAGGGATGGTAAATAGGGCCAACATGGCAATTAGGTACAAAAGCTGTCTGGACAAAGAAAGACAGAAAGAAATCCTTACAAACAAGCTAATGGCTCTACAGGCTAATGACCCGTTAGCTTGAGGAATTTCTCTCTCTAATTTGACAAAAGCTGAAAGGCAGAAAAGCAGCCTGCAAAAAATTATTGACAACAAGCCAAATGGTTTGGCTCTCACAACAGTAGATAAGGAACCCAGACATGATACATGCATTGGTTTACACATACACACATGCTTAAAACCCCCTTCCTCACCCCCCAACACACGTCCACACACACTCAAGTCATTCTGATTTCAACAAAAGCTATAAGAACCTTTTATGTGGTTTGACAACAATT
>JAZGTK010001858.1:0-35547 GCA_036877625.1 Ambastaia sidthimunki | reverse complement strand
GGGTTAGTTGCATATGGACCGTTCATACCTTATAGAGGCAGAGGTCAATGACCTGCGCGCAGACCTCTCTCAGATCTGCGCAGACGCGCAGTCGACTGTGTATGAATGCGCAGAGCTCCTCATTACTGACCGTGTCCCACACACCATCACAGGCCAGAACCACAAACTCATCCGCGGGCGAGCGCTCCACCACAGACACCTCCGGTTCGGGTGACACCATCTGCTCCGTGACCGGCCGCCACTCGGCTGTCTTGTAACTGAAGTCTCCCAGAGCCCGTGAGACAGCCAGCGACCCGTTCACGCGTTGTAAAGTCACCGATCCGCCGGCGCTCTCTATCCTCTCTCTCTCGCCCGGGCTGAAGGGCTTGTGGTCCTCGGTGGAGAACGCCACCCGCCCCGCCCGGCACAGGACCGCCCGGGAGTCTCCGCAGTTCACAAAGTAGATGTGGCGTGGGGTGATGGCCGTGGACACCACAGTGGTGCCTCCACGTTCCCAACCTTCACGACAGGCCATGGCATGCAGATGCTTGTCCATGAGGAAGAAACCCTCTTTCATGCCCTCACTGACCCTTTCCACATCTTCCTCCGCCCGGATCTTACCTGAGAAGAAACAGGGCTTTAGCAACCAACCCAAAAATCCCGTCTACTGTTAAGTGTGTAGGACCTATTAACTTTATAATCAAGTTTTAATTTATATTATTTCATACAAATGTTATACAGTTCATATAAATGTAAATTTGTATTATTAGTATGCATTGCTTATATATATATATTTCCATACATTTCTATATTGTAGGCCTATACGTTTACATATACATTTTATTTAATATGTATTTAAGTTAACTGTGTCAAGACCTTATGATGGATTTATAAAAACTAAATGTTTTATAGTATTTGTATACTATAAAATAATGTACATTCATATGCATTATTTATATACAATGCCATAATTATAGTATTTGTATATAAATAATATACAATATATAAACATTTACATTAATATAATCCATATACATTAGTTATGTGTTATGTATACATTTGTGCACAGTATACATTTCTGTATAAATGTATGTATTTAAGTTATCATCCATCACATTTACTGGTAAAGAGTGTAAAGGGCAGCCATTATGTGACTTCTAATTGCTTTTCCATTAAATTGCTTTTCCTGTAGAACAAACAGAAATGTGTCACACTTCAATTATCCTGTCAGATCACTATTAAATTAACAGCATTACTGTGGCTGCGGATGACGTGGGTCTGCAAATGAATCTCTTTATCTAAAGAGATCAACAGCATGTGTTTCTATGTGATGTGATGATGTAATCCTCAGTAATTTTGACTTGTGTCTCAGTGAAAGCAATATAGTCATTATTTTTGGAAAGCTCTGTGGTCTGGAACAGCTGACAGAATTTAAGAATGTCTTCATGTATCTACATCATCTTGGTGAAACATCTACTGGACCTTAACTGAATGATCATCTCTTACCTGTGGCCAGGATGTGGTCCAGCAGATTTCGAGAGCAGTGTTGGGCCACCATGCTGCCTGCGTGCCCATCATACACAGCGAAAAACCCCCAGTGGGAAAGTTCTCCCCCCAGCTGAGGGAAGCAGTTATGGAAATCTTCCATGTGGGCTCTCCAGCCCTGCATGCTGGCCAGGGCATAGGTAAGTCCCCAGGAGGCACATCCCTCCTGCATGTGCTTATCCAAAACTGGTCGATCCAGGTAGGGGCTAGGGATGACCCCTTCCTCCTCTCCCCCCTCTTCGCCTTCAGACAGCTCCCCTGCGCCTCCCCCCCGCCCCCCTTTAAAAAAGGAGGTGACCCTTTTTTCAGTCTCTTTTACCAGCTGCCGTACAAAAGCAGGCATTTCCACACTTCCTTTCCTGGATGTTCTCATGGTGTCTTAT
Source organism: Ambastaia sidthimunki (assembly GCA_036877625.1). Classification (NCBI taxonomy): domain Eukaryota; kingdom Metazoa; phylum Chordata; class Actinopteri; order Cypriniformes; family Botiidae; genus Ambastaia; species Ambastaia sidthimunki. Next base: position 33,640 of record JAZGTK010001858.1, on the reverse strand, counting down.
TGTTCCAGTTGTCTGAATCCCGTCACGGCCTCCACCCTCTGCCTCTGTGCTATAAGATCACTGGCTTTGATTTGGCTGTTGTCAGCCCTGGAGCTCAGGGCCTACACAGCATTGTCTCCCAGGAGGCTGATTTTGCACCTTCAAGCATCCTCAAATGATCCGATCCAGAACAGCTGATTTTTTCCTCTGTCAGTCTAGCCATTGCTGGGCGTTCCATGGAGAGCTAATCTAACTGTAGTCATGGTTGTTCTTTCCAATTTGAGCTACTTTCGTCTCCTATCTCCTCTATATATCAGTGATATTCTCTCTCTCTACAGCTTTCTCTCCGACTGAGCCGTTATTTTCATGTCATCATTCTGATTGGCTGAGCTATTTCTGTGCACCAATCACGTCTCGGTGTCCTCCCTCTGTTGTACCGACATGCAATCCTTTTGCAGAGTGGCTCTCTTTCACACGTTTCTATGCCTCGCTCCCTCTCTCTCTCTCTCTCTCTCTGTCTCTCTCTCACTCACTCGTTCTGTTAATCATCTGCGCATCTGAACATTTGATAATTGTGGATTATCTAACATGCACAGATTAATGGCATAACAGGTTTTAACAGAGGCCCAGTAAAAGAGAGAGAGAGAGAGAGAGAGAGAGGGGACACACACAGCACTCTGTTGCTTTTTAAAATTGTGTTTGAGGCAGTTTTAGTGATTCATTTAAAAGAACATGATTTGCCCTGAGCTGAATTCATGAATCACATATTTAAATAGGAGTTTGGGACCCTCTAACAAGGGTTGAGTCAGTCAGATTAGTGGATTATGTAAATCAAAAATGTATTCATGGACACATCATTACATAACAGACTATTTGTGTCTTTGTAACTCTTCTTGTGTGTCCCTGGAATGACGCACACACAAGTGTCTGATAATTATATATATTTTGGCAGTAGAACAGTCATTGCATCTACATAATAATTGGGTCAAGCAGATGTGAATATAGATCATTTTAAACATTGTTCTCTTCAGTGCTTTAAATTAATTTTGTGTGTGACAGTACAGTATATATGTGTATATAAATTTCAGTGAATATACAGTGAGGTCCGCAAATAATGAGACCACCAATAAAAATGATTATTATTTTTACATTTTTTAAACTAAATAAAATATCTGTCAATACAAATTAAATTTGAAATGATAGTCTGATTGAAACATTTAGCGTGAAAAATAACATGAATTTTAGAAGTTGCTTTTATGAATGTTTTTTTGCTATATTGTTAGCATGCACTTGAGGTGGGATGATTCTAAGTGTCTGTGTAGTAGTAAATATCATATTTGCATACATTTGGCTAAATATTTATTATTCATTTTACTTCGTACCTTTTCTGTCTTTAGATTTCCAAAGTCTTGCATGTCATTTCCAGGTGTAAAATACAAAAAATGTGTGATAGTGAATGTGTGAACCTCCCAGTGCCCAGAAATCTATGAGAAGTCAAACCGTAATACTTAATATTGATGGTCAGTTCAATGTTAAAAACATTTGGGCAGCGTGTGAGAAAACACAGCACAGCTCTCTTTAGGCAGCGTCTTAGTCATTTACTAGTATGTAAGATTAGCTCTCTCCCTCGAAATTGTCCACATGCTGATGTCTCGGATTCCTTGCGGCCCGTGAAGGGGGTGTAAACCGTATCTGCGTGTTTAAAGATGGGGTGTCCAAGAGCAGGAGATATTATTAGGTCAGGCCGTCCCCTTCCTGCTGACAGAGCTAAGATGGCCAAAAACAGCCCAGAGGGTCTGTGAGTGCAGGGTGGAGAGGGTGGTTTGGTGTGGAAGCGGTAGATATGGCCAGCAAAGGTGAGAGTTGAATGGTGATGGATCAGAGCTCTCCTTAGCGATGTTATTTACAAATGTAATTTGCTGGTACGTGTTGGCAGTAGCCGGGTGTGAGGTGGGGGGTTGAGTTGAGTGGTGTACAGCAGAGGTATAGTAATGCCACTGACTAGTCAAAACACCACATCACACTACCCTGGACTTCCTAATGTGAGCTTGACAGGCTGATGGGAAAATGATGGATGGATTTCCTTCTGGATTGAATGATGCATGACTCTAGGATATACATTTTGAGGCAATGGGAAAAACGATGTCTAAATCAAGGAGGTGAGATCGTCTCTTTGCCTTTTTTTGGCAGTGCTGGCAGATGTAACTCTGGAGAAACTGAATATGACACAACCATGTTAAGCCGTGATTAATATGTGTTAGCAGTAGCGAAGACCTTATGGGGATCTCTTTTCCATTCAGAAGATTTCAGACGTTAGGATTGATCTGATAAAGGCTCCTCTCAGCTTCACAGCAGTATTTGCCACAGCACAGATTTGCACCTGCGTTTGGAGGATAATCAGAACAGACAGCCGTTGGGGTTTGATGGTTTTCAGGGGAAGGGGCGTGTGCTTGTACTCCGCCATTAGCGGCTTCACTGTGTTTGTGTGCTTGTGTCTGATTGCCATCTAATTTTAACCTCTAAAACCATGTCTGAGACTCAATGACATGCACAAAATGACTGTAATCATGCAAGTATGTGACGGTCACTGCAGACGGACACCTGCACATTTCTGGCTTTTCGTTTGGATTACGATCGGTCTGTTAGGAATGAGTTCATTTGTTTGAAATGTGGAGCGTGTTAACAGACTTAAAATCACTGGGGCAGTTTTGTTGGATAATTAAATGGTTTCATAAAGAGGTTTTGGCTGCTTCAGGCTTGATGATCACATGGGTCTCCAAATCATGACAAACCAAATGAAATCCTGACATACACAAGTCCCAGACGACTGTAGGGCCACTCTGGGGATGATTTAAAGATGAAAGGGAATAATACTGTCCAAAATAAACGCTGAATGAAAATCTGCATTTGAAATTTGATAGGCTACACAAATTTCATCTGACCGCCCAAACGCTCCACCACACGCCCCCTTTGAGACCAACTTCAAAGCAGTTCTGAACATATTTCTCTCAGCCCCAATTTTTCTTTGTCTTTCTGTGTTTGCCTCTTTTATATTTGATCATTTTCTTGACTGCAGATCTCTCCTGTTGAGATTTCCCCCTCATTTTTCGCTCTCTGCAGTGTTGGATCTGGTGTACTGGCGAGATGTGGGGACCACCGCGCTGGTGTTTACAGGTCTGGTTGTGGGTTTGGCTTGTTTGTTCCAGCTCAGCGCCATCACAATCCTGTCCAACCTGGGTTTGGGCATCATGGCCTTCACCCTTTCTGTGCGCCTCCTTTACAAAGGCCTGGATCTGGTCCGCCTCAGTGATGGATCTCACCCCTTCCAGTAAGTATAAGTTAAAATAAATACTGCAGAACCGTAACCCTCAATGTGTAACTGACACTGCTGGTTAAATACATGTGAAGTCTCTTGGTGAAGAACAGCACACTGTGTGTCAACTGCTTGTTGTTAATTAAACCTGGTGTCTTGCCTCTGATAGAACATGATCTTCTGCTGCAGTAGAACTTACTGATCTTTCTAATCTTCATACAGATGGTCACGGGCAAAAAATATGAATTTTCTTAAAACGCATTACAGATGTGCAGATTTTACATGACAAGATTTGGCAGACACTCGATGGAGGGAAAGCAGCTCAAATAAGTCAGGATTAATAGATGTAATCTTTCTCAGCTGCTCACTTTTCTTTATTAAAAAGGTCATATTTGGACGAGGACCGAACGTTGACGGACGAGGACACGATCCGCGCGGCGGAGCGAGTCGTGCTGCTGATTGCTACGGCCGTCACCGACCTGAGGAGACTTTTCTTCATCAATAACATCATGGATTCATTGAAGGTCTCACTGTCTCACCTCAGCTATTCTGAGCGGTTGTTTTCTGCACAGAACAGCAATTCATGACCCAGTTTCACTGCATCAGGAGAGAAGCAGTTCACTTATGTAATTAGTCCCCATATGAACTATTACCAAGTGCTTCTGTTCTCAAAGGTATCAGTGCTGGAGGACAAAACCTACAGTATGTGACAGTACAGACGATCATATACGGAAGATAACTGACCTTATTACAAACCAACATGTCTTAGGATCATAATGTTCCTGTAGCTCAACTGGTAGAACACAGAGCTAGCAACGTAAAGCTTATGGGTTTAATTTCAGGGAACATTCTGTTAAACTTAGGCCACACCTACATACAAGTGTCCAAATTGCTTTGGATATAAAAGCATGTTACTAAAAAAGAAATGGAATTAAAATTCAAGTACAATAATGTTTTGTGGAAATTGTAAAAAATAGTGAATTGATTGACGATTATTATTGTGTTTTATATATTTATTTATTTGTTGTAGTTCGTTGTGTTGCTGTATTTGTTGACCTACGTGGGGGTCCAAACCAACGGTCTCACACTTATAATGACTGGTAAGAACATCCTGTTTTTAAATCTTTATCACAGACATTATTGTGATCTAATTTCACTAAACAACAGCTGGAAGTGAAAACATCAGTGTGTGTAAAAAGCATCTATGTGTTGCATATTGATGAGATGTAGTTGTTAATTGAATCTCATGTCTGAATAGGGGTCATATGTACTTTCTCTCTGCCTCTGCTGTACCGACTTCAGCAGGTAAGTCTGTGTTGAGGATTTTACACATAAATTAGGTGATTATACAAATAAATTAGGTGTAAAAACCCCTTACCTCAAAAGCAAAAGATAAATGCTAAGAAATGTTTAAAACTTAATGTCTGTTAGTTAACATCAAGGATTTCCTGTTGTCTTGATTTTCCTATTAAGAAATACACAGTTATTTACTAATTTACCCGAATACACACATTTTCTCACCATAGACGTTTCTGACTTATGTTTACAGCAAAGGATTGAGAAGATCGTCAAAGCTGTCAAAAAACTCACTGACAGAATCACTGAAATGTAAGTTTTCATTGTTCTGCCTCATAATCAACACAATTATAAGAAAAAACGGAGCCTTTAATATAAACTAATCAAAATGTTCCACTTCTCATGAAGAACAAACACCTGCCGGCCATCAGAACATGATAATCACGTCTTTGATTAAGCATTAAAATGAGTTTATTTTCTTGGTTCCTGTTGAAAACGTTCTCTTCTGTTGTTTTATGTTTTGCTTTATTAGGGTTGATCTTGTGGTTTCGCTGGCCAGACCTCCACCCCCTCCGGCCCCCTCCTCATCGGTCGCATTAAGACAAAAACAAAAGACAAAGTGAAGAGGACAGAGAGAAATGAGAGAGGGAAGCAGATGAAAAAGTCTTACAGTGCAGCTGTGTCACGTGTGTTTGTTAGGCAGGTGTGGGGTTATAAGCGGATGTTTTACAGTAAGATTCTCATGGTGCTAGAAAATTGTTCAGTGCGTCTTCTGAAAAAGTATTTAGCATCAATGTGTCAAAAACCAAACATAGTGTCCTCTGCATTTCAATTAAAATGTCTTTTATAACTACTAAGTATTATACAGCTGTGTAATATTTATAATTGCTGTCGCTCATGCGCATTTTCGCCACTAGAGGGCACAGTGAGATCACACTATCACCGCAGTTCTGGGCCAGGACCGAGTTACACAAACGCATCTGTAGTCTAAATTATCTTAAAAATTGTATTATGTTGTTTTCATAATTAGGAGTTTAATACTCATGAAATGCATTAATGTAACGGGATGTCTACTGAATGTTTGTATAAGAGACTTAAAGCGAAATTTCTTTGAGATTTTGTGAGCGTTTTAAGCATCGTCTCTGAGTCGCTTTAAAACAAGTCGTTTTGCTTTCTTGTCACTATTTGTATTTTTTGTGAAACTCGACCCCCAAGTAAACACGTGTTTTCAATGTTTTTCTGCCTTTTCTTTGCATCTGTCAACATGCAAAACATCACGTATATTTTGTGATCACACAGAAAAGCTTTTGGAAAATAAGCAGCTGTTGAGGTTGAGACGTCATTCAAGAAAACTTCCCAAAGTCTAAACCGGTTTCAAAACATTCAGACGCCCAAGCGCAGAAATCCTGGTCGCAGATGATGCTCTAATGCTGAACAGAGACAAATATATGATTGAACTTTTGTTGTCCACATACTTCATTGCTTAGATGATGACAAACAAAATCTGGTCGTTCTTGCTACAGGCTTTTTAGGAGAGTTTCTGTACCATCCATAAAATGACATTAATGTTTCCAAATTTATGCAAGGAACTGTTTAGAAAACATTTTGCATTGCACACGAAGGCGAGTTACATGTCTTCTGTAAAACCAGCTTTTAGAACATTTCAAAATTCCACTGACAAGAAAAATTGCACTCAACATTTTGTATTCGCCGCCTTTTAAAACATCTCAGGCTGTTAATCTTCAAATTGCCTTTTGTATTATTTTTCAATATAAGTAATAGTAAGAAATCTCTACAGACGGATATAAAAATGTGACTTAGGCAGAGCTTCAGTTTATTAATCTTTATGAAGTTACTGTAAGTACAGTAATTGAAATGGGATGTGGAGGGACTCTGTTACATCCTGCCGGATTGGATAATATCCAGGTGGAATTTTTTTAACCACTAACTTCAGTCTTGGCTAAATATTTCCTGCTCTGGGTCAAATATTGCACCTGAATACACCTCCACGCTTTTGTCAAGATAAGTGGCATATCATAAATATACAAGGGAGAAGCAACAGGGAGGAAAAACTAAATAAAAGTTTTTAATTAACCATAATATAGATACAAGACTGAGCCACACAGATTCTTCAACACAAATTATTAAACCAAAAATGTGCAAAAAACATCTAAAGACAGGACACAATTTTTCACAAACCCCCTAATCAAAAGCCCAGCTAAAGAAATTAGRAGGATAATAAGCTGTAATTTTCTCTGATGACATTCTCGCAGATAATTCTGCCAACACATTTCTGGATTGTGGTTGTATGAAAGCGACGGAGGGAAATACTATCTCCAGTACGTCAGCAGGACAAGTTCTGCTTGTCTTGACCACAAACATCTGCAATAAAATGAAATGCATCGAAAATAACTCAGAAACACCTTAAAGTGACATCAGACGATGAATTATTTGCCACGCAAATCATCAGCAACCATCAAACACTGACATAAATTACAGACAGAAAGATTTCAGCTGTATCAGACACAGACAGGACTGGGTGCATTTATACATCTTGACAGATGCCTTTTCTGTTTAAACTGACTTACGTTGTAGTGTATATGGTATGTGTGCTCTCTGGAAATCAAACCTATTAACTAAATGCTCTACCAAATCAGCTACAGGAACATATAGGAACATGCTACAGAAACATATATATCTGTAATACCTTAAGCAACTTACAGTATGGTCAAGTTACACACATTTTATCAATATGCATGTCCTCTGAGAATCAAACCCACAGCCTTTGCCACTGGTATTGCAATCCAGTTGAGCTACAGGACCAATTAAATAACATTTAGTCAGGGCCTTGTATTCCTAATGATCAGAACATGATGTCACAGTAGGATTTGCCCAACAGCATTATGGGAAAGGGGAAGCAGTGCACTATGGTTAAATGCTAGTCATTCGCGCTATGAACGCAGCATGAGGCTGCCGGGCAGAGACACGCTAATTGAGTTTTAGAAAAAGTGCTTTCACAGCAAGAACCGCAGCACATGTGAGATCATTGCAAGGTGAGCGCCAAACATCTCCCTTCATGGGTCAGGAAAGGTCAGGAGGAATCTTAACCGAACACATTTGTTACCACCGTGGCTGATAAAATGAGTGACATAACTTCACTAAATCACTTCATAAGAATAACTATCATTCATTTTGCTGGTTTAATACTATCGATTGTCTAATGGATCTCAGCTCTGCTACAAATGTCTGTTCATTGATCTTATGAGCCGATGTTTTTTCCTCTGTATTGATGTGCACTCATGCTGAAAGCTCTTTTACATCTCACTCACACTCAGAAGTGAAATTCTGTGAATGCTAAGAGGTTTTCTTGGGGAAGGGTCATGTGATCACTGTCCATAAGCAAACTGCTGGCCCTCTTGACTTTGTAGGTTTATAGCGAGCCACTTCAAATGAGTAAAAGTTAAACGCTCTCAATTCAGCAGTGCCAGCCCACCGTTTTCAGGGCAGCAGTTGTAGGACAGCAGTGTCAGACCAGCGGTTTCAAGACAACAGTTTTAGGACAGCAGTTTTAGCGTGCCTCCTAGTTTTGTGAGCAGTATGTGTTGGGTGGTCAGTAAATGGATTGTGGGAGGTCCATGGGTGTGATGTCTGAGGTTAAGACAATATAACCTGAGGGATCAAGCATTAGGAAAAAAAGAGAAATGAAGCTTTGTCTGGAAGAGTCTCTAACTATCCCAGCTGTCCCTGAGGATTCATTTCTCTCCGTTCACCCGCAGCACTACTGAATAGTGTTGAGATTATGGAGCTATCAACAGGGATAGACTCACAAATGTCTCAATCACACTGTAGCTTCACAAGGCAGCTGCTGTTCATACTGCATTTACCCACAATGCCATTTTTCATTGTCAGACAGACACAGATTCTTTGTTTGTTTGCTGTCATTTTCCTGGCATGCAGTCACATCCATCTTTACTAGAAAATGATTCGATCATGATGGTCTTTGGGTTGTTCGATGTAATTCTCTCTGTGCTGAAGGTCAGATGAAACACTAGCAGAGATGTTCTGTGGATTCTGATCACCTGAAAGCACTTTTGAAAATCTGGAATTTTAAATCTGATTTAAACCTGGAAGAAACAGATTTGAAATAAAGAAACGTTGTGACTTAAATAAGAAATATTTCGAATTCTGCACTACTTCCAGGTCACTGATCAAAGCAAATTTGTGACCTTGGTCATGTGAACTCTGTTGTACAAAAGGTCAGATTTCCAGATCTCCACTGAAGCAAACAAGATGCTTTTTGGAACGTTCTCAAATCATGCTGAGAAAACAGATTCATGCCAACTGGAGTGCTTGCTAAAACGGGAACCCACCAGATGCTATAAAATGTGTGTAAATTGACTTAAATTGTTGACTTAAAATTGTTAAAAATCTTTCACCATGATGTTGCTATATGTCCCAATTCTATTGTTGAGGAATATATGGAAAAATAGCTTAGTAAGAAAACTAGAGGCTTCTGTGCAATAGAAATCTTTAGGGAAAACAGCAGCAGGAATAGAGAGAGAGAGAGAGAGAGAGAGAGGATGACGTATTGAGACATTGAGCAGAATCAATCGTTCACAGTGACCGTCCCCCCACAGCCGTGCACCTTGATTCCCCCGGTGTTAACAAAACACTTGCATACACAATTTCTCCCTCAAAACAGCAGATGTATCCTCCACAGACTGCATGTCCGAGTCTGAATTGCCTGGACATCCACTAACAAAGAGAAATGTTTGCTATTCTGAGCTCCTGTATATAAAAAACCTTTTTCTCTCTCAACAGCTTTAAAGGAACCACGAAACAAAATCATAAATAATGATTAGAAAGGAAGTTGGGCAAAACAGCCTCAGTTAAACAAAAGCAGAGAATTTACAAGTGAAAGAAAGACACCAGGGTTACACTAGATACATTTTGTATAACTGCTGTGTAGCGATCATTATGAAGTTCTCCTCAGCTGAGTTTAGGACTCAATGCTGTTACATTGGACATCAAGAAGCAATCAAATCCAAAACTGTCACAGACAACAGGCACATTTGACAGGCAATGAAAAAGAAATCTATTTCAATATAAGATGTTTTTCCTTTAGGCAAGATAAATGTGTCCAATTTTAATTTGTGATTCAGTGCTCTGGCTTCTCTCTTTATAATCTTTTTAGGAAGTTTTTATGAAGCGTGGCGTTCCGTATACTGACACAAATCAATAAGTGAATGGATGACTCGCATATCTTTTCATCTGTCTTCATCTGATATCTCATTAGACAACAGAAAATATGACTCAGCGGGACGCGGCCATGTTGTTACTCTCTCCACTGAAACGGGCCCAATGTTGCTGTGATTGATCAAATCCTACACACAGATTCATTGACATTCCCATTCAAACCAATGTCGATTTGGGTGGCGCATGCAGCCGTGAAATTTAGTGACCTGGATGCTACGTTCTTGCTTCATTGACGCTCACAGCCAATCACCTGAGCTGTAAATGTCATGTGACCATCCACAGAACCAAGCTGTCAATATCATGCAGCACTTTGATGTCATACCCTGTCAAGTTGAAGACAACTAAAGTTTGGCTGGTTAGCACGGCTTGGTTAACCTCTGCTGTTAGATATCATAACTAGACCGTCTACTTGCAATAAGCATTTTGACTGTTACTACAGTATGTAATCTTAATACATCTTATCAAACTTTCCTCAAGCAAAAAAATAAAATACATTTCTGAAGGTTATGTAAATTCATAACTTTGAACTCTCTGTCGCCATCTATGTTTGAAACATTAAGTTGCAGGTTACCAGCCCTAATTGTTCTTTCAAAATCTTTCTGCTGTTCGTATCTTTCTTTGCATGTGTCAAAGTCAAACGAAGCCAATCTGACATCCCTTGAAACTGGACCTGACAGCTTAAATTATAAATCATTGTTTTAAACGTACCATTGCGAAACAGTGTAAGATAAGATGTTTTGAACACATCTGTTATTCACTTGCTCAATAACTGATATTTCTTTATTTTGTAACCAAATAAAGCTTCGGACCACAGCTTTAAAGTGGGCTTGGATCTCTCTTGGCTTATAAACATGGCCACATTGGAACAGTCAATGTAAAGAAAATCACTGCCACTGAGAAACTGAGAAACTTCAGGTCTGAAGGAGAGAAGAAGACTCATAGTACCTTCTGTTCCACTGTGTAATAAAACCTGTAATGTTGTTGGACTGTTAACCAACCCCCACTACCCCCCTCTATCCAGAACTGTAAATCTGCACGAGACAGTCACTCTGGGGCAGGTTGGCTTAATAGTTTAGTGGCTGTACAGTGTGGCAGGTGTCCAATATGGCTGCCACTGCATGCATCTCCATTACCTGTCAGTGCTGGAGGTCGGCTGAGAGAGCGAGAAAGGGAGAGACAGAAAATGAGTGCTTTATAGAGACAGGGCGGTTCTGAGACAGATGGATTTGAGATATTGCAGAGCCTTCCAGCTGTAATAAACTTATCAGCCTCCTGATAACGGTTACAGGACGAGATCTGCATGAATTTTGCTGCCATCTTGGAAAAAACTGCTTAAGTTGGTAGCTGTGTTTGGTTAAACATGGTTTTAAACATGGTTTCTAGCTGGTCCAAGCTGGTTATTAGCTGGTTAGCAAGCTACAATGTTTATAAAACACAGCTACAAGCTTAAGCAAAATTTTCCAGCACAGGAGGTGAAAATTAATTTATGGGCCTATTCAACTCTAGCATTACCAAAGATGGTCCATGTTACTCCCTAGTGACAATGACCTAAGCAACTAGAAGAATTTTCCGGCATTCCCTGCTGGCTTTGGGAATTCACCGAGATATTCAGGATAAGCAACGTAAAACAGACTTTCTCAACATGGTGAACATGGTGCAATTTTTTTTTTAATGCAAACCACTACCAGGTTATTAAGAGTCAGCATTACATTACTAATCCTAAATATCTCCTAAACCAAGATCACTTTTTCCCGCCAGCTGGACAGAGGTAAGGAGCTCTGTGTCTACATCATATTATAATGCTCCCACAGGTTTCACGTCTTTAGATATTATTGCAAAAATATTTATGCAACATTCCACGTTGCGCCCAGAGCCTCGCAAAACCGAGACCTTCCCTGGAACGCGAGGACGTGGGCTCATCCAGAACAAACACAACGGCTCACGTGAAAATTATGGATGGTGAAATAAGCACCTAAAATCCTCTGATGGCTTCTTAATGCGCTGATATATCAGGTCCAGGTTGGGTTAGACACACAAACATGAGATGAACGTAATAGTTATAGATAGCAAGAGGGAATCCCAGTGTCACAACACAAGAAAGAATATACAAGCCCTGCCACGAAATATTAGAAGAAGACATAAATCACAGCACGGCTTGCCTCTGGTTTGTATAAGGTTGTAATAATGAGTTGCACATTACAGCGTGCTTGGTAATAGATTTGGACTAAAACTCACACCTTTATTAGTCTAAATGGATTTATTCTGGATGAGTCCAACCTGATTTTTATTGTGGGACTGACACATTTTTATATAAGCATTGGTGGATGCATTCCAGAGAGGTGATTCACAGATGGAATAAACAATGTTCTCATTGAGTGTATGGGGTCCAGTGGCTGATGTTTCCCTGAACGGTGGGGCCAGAATAGTGCAGATTGCTCCCCAGTGACTGCCACCTCATTAAAAGCCTGCTGTTTAACAGCCCTGCCAGTCCAGTTGCCCAGTAGATAACTGGTTTGTTTACGTACAACACAAGTCAGAAGTTGACATGCAGACAGTAGGTCTCTGTGGACAAGCTCTTATAAGCATTCCCACCTCCCCCATTCTCTGGCTCTCAGTCCTTCCCAGAGAGCATTTTGTGGTCTGAGATTTTCCATCATGGACTGGAAGAAGTCATCCAGCAATCTCGATGACCATGAGAGCAGCATAAAAAGACTTTTTATGCATTCATCAGGTTTTACGACCTATATTTGCTCTCAATCCTCTGTGTAATAAGATTGTGTGAGGGTTCGAGAAGAGCTGTTTAGTCTAGTCTGTACGTCTCTCGTTTCAGATGTTTACTGTAAACCAGCACAGAGGAAAAATGACATAAAACAAGCCTTTGCTGGTTACATTGTTTTATTCGATTATTGGTATGATGTAATGCAAAGATTGCTTTGGTTATGAGTTTCAAAAACTGGGGGAAAATGTTTGAAAGAAAAATGGACCACGTTCTAATTTAGTCAAAACAAACAAACAAACTTTAAGTACCAATGTTCTCTATTCAGACTCAGTTGTGAAGTTCACTGATTTTGAGTTCAGATATTTACAAGGTTCGTACAGTAATACAGTATATCTACACTTAAAAGCAGTGACAGTATATTTAGCATTTGTGCCTTTTAATGAAATTCACATCTACTGTACATCACAGTGTAAACAAAAAAACGTACGGACCTAAAAATCACTATCTGTCATACGCAAACAAATCAAATCTTTCCAATCTCTTGAGGTTGAACACAAAATGACATCTAGCTAACTAACCATGACCAGGCTTTAACTAATAAACCATTACAATAAGATTACAGCTTTTCTCCCTGTACATTCTTTGAACTGTCAGCTATAGTTGCTCTTCAGTTTGACCACTGGATGTGAAGTGACTGACTACTGAAAACAAAATCAGTCTAGGATAATATATTTTATATTGGGCTACTGTACACATGCAGGCCTGCACAGTATTGCGTTCCAGTCCTACCTAATTAGATCTATATGTTGCCAAGTGTTTTCATTGTGCATTATACAGAGCTTGAATATAACAATAATTGCTCAGTGTTCTAATTACTGTGTAGCAGTGCACTAAATAGGGTGATTTTCTGCTCCCGGTTTACTCGTAAACAGTTCACTTTGGGGCTGGCAGTGCGTTGCGGCTGACACAAGGGCACCATCACACGTAGTGTTCTCTATGGTTGATGTAAACGCGGTCAGCCCCGTTCTGATGACAGATCCACTCCTGATAGGTCAGCGAGTGGTGGGTGGGGCTCTGGATGTCTCTGTGAGCCAGCCTGCCAGGCACCCGTTCGGCCAGCTCATACCGCCTCTCAAACCGGCGAGCCTACACAGATGACACACAACAGATCAGCGCAGATCTCTGGAGGAGTTGTGTATATTTGCATGAATGTGGATTCAGGTATTTATAGCAAAAGCCAAAGTATTATTAGCAACTCCCTGAGCTACTGGTGCTGACAGACAATGAAATGTTCCTGTTTAATATGATGAGACGGAAAGAATGCTGGTTTTTATTAGGGCTGTCAGATTGATTAAACTTTGAAATGAATGATGCTGATTAACTGATGGAATTAATCGCAATTAATCTCAATATTTGTTGAGAAAAATAATTAAGGTAAATCAAGCAACATTATAAGTAGACATTACAAGTGACTTTAGAAGCCAGTATATTGTTTCTTTATATGTTAATTATTGACACAACAACACTGCACATTTTTAGCATTATCACTCTGTTCAGGATAGACGGGGAACAATTTCACATACTGTAACTGTAAAAAGTTTTTAGGAGTACACACATAGACAAGCATATATAGATTAGGCGTATCACAATATACCGGTATTGACAATAACTGATATTGTGTAAATGCCACACATATGATAATACAGTAATTCAGCATGACAGCTTGTGGTATTAAGATTGTGGCCTTAAGAGTCACAAAGGTTACAAACTCCAGAAAAAGATAAAACAACAAAATAAACAAAATTAAAGATGAATTTGACCGATGGCATGATTGATTGATTTATAAAACAGTTCAACAGATACCGTTCTTTCTATTTCCATTTCCACAATTCTTTTGGGCACAATAATTGTGTAGCGAAAATCTGTTATTGTGACGGGCCTATAACAGATACAGCTCTACAGAGTCTTTAAATTGCTCTGATAGCAGGAAAATTTCTATTCCAGAATTTACATATAGATCAGGGGGCTCATTTATCATCATAATATTATTTTGTTTAAAATAATTAATTGCACAAAATAAATGCATTCAATTTACAGCTTTGGTTTCTGTGCTGTGAAGCAGTATTTTATGTGGGCTGCTAAGCAAGAAAAGACAAAAAGAAAGAGAAATGATAGATTCTGGCAACAAACAAGAGCTAAAAGAGACAGAAAGAACATATAATCACTCTTTGAATAATAAAGCACATGCCAGCAGTCATCTTTCAAATACGGCTCCGTTATAAAGTACCACAGTGTGAAAATAAATCAGACGTTAGGCTGAGGAACCCTGCAGAGTAAACAGGGCTGTGTGAGGCTTACCTGAGAGAATGATGCCACCTGAGGGGCCTGAGAGGCCAGTGGGATGGCAGGAGGTCTCTCTGTGTATGGAGGAGGAGGCTTGTGAGTTGGAGGGAGGTCGATCCTGTACATGGAGAAAATCTCTTAGACGTACAGAAATACTAAATAGCCACACTGTAAAATAATTGCTTTTTCAATTCTTAGTAGTTTCCACTGCACATTTATGCGAATGCGAGTCTATTTCTGAGCTCCCACGCAGTCTGTGACTTAAGTCACTTCACAAGGTGTCACAGGACTCCATCAGCAGCCACTCAAAATGCCTCCACATCTCTGAGCCCTGCAGCCACAGCGGGACAAACTTTCTCATGCCCTCTGAACCTCTTACCCAAACACCAGCAGGGCCACAATGGACCCTGTCTGGAGTAACTTTGTATGTGGGTGGAGATATATTTGTAGGATTACATAAATACAGGTCATTAAATTACAAATGACATATGCAATCAGATAATCATGTCATTTTCTTTTCCATTAAACGATACTCTAGTGTTTGAGATTCTACATTTCTACAGAATACTTACATTGAGTCATTCTGATGTTACCACTTATGAAAATTAACCATGTTTTAAATACAGATAGAACCAGCGTTACTATGGTAGCCACAGATTAACCATGTTTTTTTATAGAAATCATAGTTTATCCATGATATTTGTTTGATGATACTATAGCTTAACAATGATATTTGCAGTAAAACATTTGATTAAAAATGGTAAGAAAATTGTCAAAAAACATGGTTACTCTGTGGTTAATTTTTATAAAGGACAACCTATATCCAATGCATCAAGATTTTTACCTACATGTATAAACTTGTTCTGATCTGATATTAACCACCAACTAGAGCAACAAAAGCACAAGATGTGAGAGGTTAAGCTCATGTCTGACCTGCTTTTAAACCCAGTCCTTAAATCCGTCTCAAGCTAGCCCTTACCACCTCCACTCAACACAACACCGGCAAATTCTCACACCAATCTCAAAATGTGATACCAAATCACCACTCTCTAGCTCAGATAGCAAAATATGGCTATTGCCGTATCATGTTTTCTCCCAGCTGGAATGCTGTAATAACCAATCAGCTTACAGGACCTGCATCTGGATCCGTTTGATAAAGGACTTGTTTTATGAAGTGTTTATGAAGTATCTACATACATCTGATACCAAGCTCATCTCCAAGCAGCCTATTAAAGTGAGGTGCCACAAAAATGTTACTTTTTACTTTAGCTTTTAATGCCCTCAGATCGTGTCGTCCTCCATCCATCATTGTCGCTGTCTCATCCTCCTCTTTGAATCGGTCTCCACACACTCTCTTCCTCACTTAAACTCTCTTATTTAGATGGCTCTGCGATTTCTGCTGGGAGATGAATGGGTTTTGACATGAGTTCATTTAAGAGGGGTGGTCTCACGTTCCTAATGCACCGGTCTCTGATGGACTAATATCTACTGAGCTTCTGTTTGCTAGCCCCAGGCTTTGACAGGTCCTGAGGTTTGCCCTACCCTGACCTTAAATTCCCAGAATGCCTTTCCATCTGACGATTTAAAGTTGTAAGAACGTTTTCCTAACATTTCCATTAAATGCAAAAAATGGAATGTTTTATGTTCAGTTTTTTAAGATACATCATTAACCATATTGCTTGGTTATAAGAACAGTATTCAAACATTTTTTAATTCTGTATCGTTTGTAAAATGGTCCATCAATAACTTAATAACATTTTTGATACACAAAGTATAACATTAAAAAACATTCTACTAACATTACTGCAAAATTGTTTTCGATAACAGAGAACTTTGAGAGAAGGTTAACCAACATTCTGAGAACGTTTCTTGTTGGTTGAAAAGGTAAACATCCTCACTATTTGTGAAAGTATCAGTCTATACATTTTCATCCAAAAGCTGCACAGCTCTCCATCCTTTAAGCAATCAGCCCGGTGACTTTTGTTTTTCCACTTCCTGTGGACATTAATCTGCAACCATTAGTAGTTCACTGTTTTGTATAATTGATTTTGAATGGACTATCAGTCTGTCTAATGTGTCCCCTGCCCTTCCTACACGGTCTAAACAGGGAGGAGATGGAAACAGTGTTTTATGACTCATTAGGTCTATATGGGCTAACATTAGCATTTCCCATGAAAAGTTATGGTTGAAATAAAGGATTAAAAGCAATGGATGTAATACGCAGTGCAGAGAGAGGAAATGCATTTGTGGAATGAGCAGGAAGACTCACAGACAGGCCTGGATACTCTCACTGGATCCACCTATGAGTTCAAAACGACTGAAGAAGAGCCAAAAGTTGACTTTACATCAAAGAGAGAAGGAGGAAGCAAAAATAACTCTGACTAAATTAAACAGTGGCCAGTGACTTTCCATCACAACTTTTACATTAACATACTTTAAAATGAGTTGTTACAATAAAATCACTCAACTCAACTTAAACGCTTTGAACAATTGATTAGAATAAATCACAACAAATTTAGACGTGTCAAACTAAATTAAGGTTATAAAGAGAAAGTGTTTATTTACGCTATAATTGCTCATTAAATAAATACATTTTATATTCTTTGCATAACCATCCGTTAACTAAGATCTTCTGCACGATGGTGACTCCCAAAACACCAACAAAAAATAACATTCCCCAAAACAACAACTCCTAGCACAACAGAACATTAAAGCCTAATAAGTCTCTCCAAACATAATGTAAAATTTTAATTTCAGCATTTACTGTCTTATTCCAGACTCATGCACAGCATGCTGGGAAACCAAAATCCCCTGCACAATTTTAGCGAACGCATTAAATAAAATATTTAATGAAAATACACATAGTCCCAACACAGTTTGACTAGATAAACCTCTAATTTTGTAAGAGGACTGTGTGCATCAAAATGAAGTTGTGGCAAAATGTTTATTTGTTGCATTTTATCTCATATATCAAATATCTAATTGATTAAACAAGCAGCAAAAACAGTTTTGAGTGTAATTTCACCAAACTTCTCTCCCTTCCCATCTCCTCTTATTAAATGCACAGTCACGTGAGATTAAAGTTTAAGGTCAGTTTCATTCTTCTCCCTCAACCAACCTGTAACATTGTCCAATTGTCTAACCGATTTCAAGTCCTTGAGCTATAATAAAGCATTTTAAATACTGTCACATCATCATCTGAAGGTTAAATTCAAGGGCAGATATGAATGTGAGCTATCCAAACAAAAATCACAATATAAACTCCCCATGACTCTGGAAAATTGTGGAAAGAACAGAGCTTTTATAAATTAGATTAAATTGGCAAAACCTTTCTAAAAATATTCGAAGGCACATTTTCTCATCCCTGACTTCCAGAGCACCCCCAGCTAACAGAAAACGTTCCCAGAACATTGGTTAATGTTTTCTAAAAGTCCTCTCAAAGTAATCAAAAAATGTTCAAAATCAAAATAATTAAAAACATTCTTAATTTGTTAGTAGTAAGTTTCAAAAACGTTGCAGAAATACGTTTTTTAACATTCTTAAAACCAACGTTAATACAACATCTAAAAGCTGGGCGTTCTTAGAACTTTCAAAACAACGTATTTTTACTTAATGAACGTGTTAGGAAAACATTCTTACAGCGTTTTGCTTTTATTACTGCATGAAGCTGGTGTATCAGAGCACAAGCACTGCTTATCTCTCACAGTCCCGCTGTATCCAACCCAGTGGCAGCTTCATCCATCAGCTCACACCCAGCTGTCCCGCCACACTGATCTGCATTCAGTGCACAGCCAGAGTAAAGCCAAGCCAACACAAGAAGGCTGAACTGGGATCAGCTGGTACAGATAAGAGATAAGAGCGTCTCCCGTGCCTATTTTGAGAGAGATGTTTTTGGCGGCTCTGTCAAAAAATTTCAGAGCTTGAAAAAGAGAGTTCTCACTTTGAGACAGATGATGTTGATAAAGATGACACAGCAGCACGCAAGTAATAAATAATAAAATAACACAGTCAAAAGTTCTGTAAGTTTCTGTCAATATCCAAGCGCTCTTCAAATAACTCACTCGAGAAGAAATCTTGCTAAGATATTCTGTTTTATTTCCCATTTGCAAATATTTTTTTCTTGTTTTGTAAAAATAATAAATTTTTCTGAAGATAGAATATCTTATAAAATATAAAAAAATATATATTCTGTACTTTTTTCAATGTTTAAAAAGATGTTTTTTAAAGAAAACAAACAGTAAGAAAATATTTTTCACAGTAAAGGCATTTTTGGAGAACTAGCTCAGGTTATATAACAACATAGACTGTATAATAGAAATTTATGAGAAAATGAGTGACATTTCAAGGCCCACAACTCATTGGAAGCCAGACATTATGTTTGAGAGCAGCCAGGACGTTAGACATTGTCTGTGGACTCCATTCCCTTGTTTCCCAAACCAATTTTCCTCATGAACAGCTGTGTCATGCAGGCTGCTTGTGACCTCATCCTCGTGAGAACTACATCTATCATCAAGACTCTAGGAAACATAATTTTTGGCCGTGTTTGCTAAACTATTTATATATGTATATGCTTGGAACAGTGTAATTTCTGCTGTCTAACACTAATAACCTATGGCATGCTTCACAGAACCAAACTGTACGTGCCCTTATGGAACCTAATGGAGCGCAGGCTCTAAAAGGGGAGCTGACAAACGTTTGAAACCCAACGTGGACTCATTTTGTGAAGGCTGTGGGAAAAGAAAGGCCTCCAGGCTGTTAAAATGAGACGTCTAGAGACGTTCTTGAACTGACAGGAAAACAAAGCAACTCTTTTTTGAAAGAAACAATAAAAACAAGTGAAAATCAACAGGCTTTAGCCATAAAGGCAAAAATAGAAGCTGGAGCTCTTTTGTGCGCACAAAGTTATGAAACGGCAATTTTTGTGTACTGTACAAGCAAACACACAGCTGTGATCTATTGTGGCAAGTCTCTGTCTGTGTTGACATTCAGTTGCCCTTCTAGAAACTTCAAAAACAGAAGCATCTGATGTGGCTGCTGGTAATGTGGAACATTTACAGTCCTGACTGGGTTTCTGGGCTTGGTAATAATTGACCAGACAAAATCTATTACAGCTCAGGCAGCTAATCAAAGATTAAGCCATAAAGAAGCATCGTAGCATGAAATGTTTCATTTTGACAGGGCAACAGGTGAACCGGGCAGAGCTGAAGCAGATTTTAATGTACGTAATCATATCTTCAGACTGTTCAGACTGTACTGTACAAGGGAGAGATAATCACTTTATTCACTTCAACAAACCAAGTTTCAAATATAAACAAGGAGTGGATACTGTACACAACTATGAGTAATATCTGTGTCCACTCCTGGCATGTCCACACAAGGCTTCTTAACTAGTTTAACCAACAACAGAAAGTCCATGTTGGTTGATCATTTTTTGCTGGCAATCCAGATCAGCACAAACCAGCACAAACCAGGCGGGATCACCAAAGAAATGCAAAGCTGAGGTTCTCCTTCTATTTAAAGTTGATATGAACACTGGTAACAACAATAATTACTAACATTTATTGAGTTACACACAATGTTTTTCAGTCAATGTGAAGTTGGTAAGGTCAGTAATCAAGGGTGGTAATGGTTAAGTTTTATTTCATCAGTCTGGGATTAAAGGGCAGTCAGGAAGTTGCTGAGGACGCATGGTAATGATTTAATAATTCACCAGGTAAGTGCTCATGTACTGCCCCAGCTGTCCAACCCACTGAAGATCTGTGAGGCAAAGCAGGTGAGTCTGAGAGGACTCAACATCCACAACCTTATCTTTCCCATATATGCTATATACACACACACACACATACACACACACATATATATATACTATACTATACTATACTAATCCACAACAATAAACATAAGTAATATATTTCCTTTCTCATTCTATGACTAAATGTAAATGTATTACTGAAATCTTTTACCTGAAAAGAATTAGTTTTACTTATTTTACATTGTATCAAAACCATAAGGGAATAAACAGTATTCCCTCAGCATTTTTGCTGGTGATGGCTTTTCCAGTAACAAACCAGCACTAACCAACATAAACCAAAACCAGTCTTTTTCTCTGGGTTCAATGAAACATTTTTGCCTGTAATGTATGTGGGAATGAAGGTTGGCAATCTGGCCACCTCATCTGATTGTTGGTGTTGTTAGATAACAGTGAATATTCATAAAGATCTACAGTACAGAACATGCAACATTACTCACACTTTATCTGTGTATGTGGGTGGGGGGGCCTTGCGTGCCGTGAGGAGGACGATGGTAAAAACAGTGATGAGGAAAAGCGCCAACACAGCTCCCATCACAGCCCCGGCGATGGCCATAGACGAGGTCATCTGCTTCTGAGACATTTCTGAAAGACACCGCAACAGTGCAGCAAAAAACATCAACGCCAATTAATATATAAACAGAGCCAGTGATACTGGAGGCAAGTTCCACCATCATTATCTTCAGCATGTCACAGTTTAGAAGGAGAAACACGGCTAATCTTGGCACAAAAAGCTAAATGCAATAAATTATAAGGGAGAGAACAAAACAGCTACGCACAGCTTGTTAAAGCAATAATTGGATTCATACACATTACAGCTTAGCATGTGACAGCAATGCATGTAGATTTTAAAAGCTCAATTAAAATGATAAATGATAAAGAAATGACAACCTAACCAGTGAGGATAGATTCAGAGAAGCATAGTTTAGCTAATGCAGTCAGTTAAATACATTTAAACTGTTAAATACATAAACCCCTTGAAAAAATACTAAAATACTAATCAGTATTTGGTCTCATTTATAATTACAAAATGTCTAAACAAAATCTATTTAATAATGTGAGCTAGTTTTCAGAGAATGTCATGAGTTAATTTAAGCAGTTTCTTATTGCCAAATTTCTTGTTTTGATAAACCTCATAAAATTAAATTAGATTTCTGCTTAAAACAAGAAATACTGTTTGCCAATAGGGTATGGAAAAAATTAATAATACAGTTTTCTCCAAAAGCAAGTCTCATTTACACAGTTTACTTCTTAAACACACTTATATTTTTATAAGTATGTTTGATATTTTTACAGGGAAATAATATGTATAACAATTATTGCATAGTAAACATTTAAATGTAGCTTTTATTAACTGGATGCCATTATGGGAAGTGACTTACAAAACCAAACGGGATACGAACACACAGATTACACACACTAATGATTCAATTAGTGCTTCATCTGACCTGTTGGATATAATGCTGCAGTAACAGTTAATCAGACTGAATGAGAACTAGATGTTTGTTGTGATGGAGGGTCAGGCGGGTGGGTTGGCAACGGTTGGCAGGGGCGAGCTGTAGTCAGCCGGTTCTAAGGTTCTGTAATTAGGACCTCATGCTGTCCTTCTTTAAAGCCTGCTGTTACTGTCTCTACCACCCCGCCGTGCTCTTATGCTTTACTGCACTTCTTCCTCCAGCTTCTTCCCCTTTCATTCTCTTTCTCTCTCATTACTGTCTTCTCTCGCTCACTTTTATGCTGAGTTACACACTCTTACAACTTAATTTAGCAAGTTCACCAGGATCTGTGAGGTTTGTGGGATCACAAGCTTGTTATCCCCACAACGGGTCTCTGAAAAGGATTACAGTCGTTAATTAAGATTAATTAAGCTCAAACAGTGCCGCCCTTCAGATGATCAACAGACTCTTTGGCCAAAAGGGTCGTACGTTGACACTTTATTACAGCGTTTGTTCTGTTAGAACTGAATTGGGAAATGCCTTTTACATTTCTGAATTCAAAGTGAAACAAATTCCAATTAAACTTTTTATGGAATAAAAAAGGGCAGTTAAACTTTACAATTCATTTTAAAGAAATTCATATTTTGGCTATAGTTTATATTTTTCAATATCCAACACAATGTCATTGTGGGTCCAAAGAAATTCCTTTGCTGTGTGACTGTGCCAGTTTCTTTAAATTGGAATTCAGTAACTTCCACTTCCTGTCATTCCATTTCATTTTGGAGCATTTCCAATTAAATTTAAATTTAGACTGATAAATTCAGGATAAGCCAAATGTTAAATTCAGAATTTGTCCAACAACGCTGTATAACCAAACTCTGAGCACCCCAAGCATGTCACCTGACCCCACAAGTCCCCACAATCTGTGGCCAATTGAAATACATCAAATCAGGGTTACATGACACTGCTTTTAGTTCTCTTAAATGAGTCTGTTTAATAAATAGGTGACTCTCTGTTCAGTAACCAGCATTTGTTTTTCTTTCCAGCCTTCAACTTCTCTTTTTTCTTTTTACAGAAATCAATTAGAGGTATTATTAAGTGTTTTCCCCGAGGTTTAATGGTCGAGAAGCCAATAATTAGCACAGCGCAGCGACTGTTAGCTCACCTCTGCCCTCACACACAGCAGAACGGAACAGGATGTTCAGTCAGGAGTCATTCAATAGTGATCGTTAAAGAGTAGCGAGAGCTGAACATTTGCCCTACTGAGCGCATGTCCGGCTCAGGAGGGGACAGAGGGACACTGTCAGTCAGGGAATAAAGACTATAAGGTGTCAGAAAATCAGGGAGGGGATTGTGGGTAAAAAGATGACAGCTGTGAGCTGGGATGGAGAATACTGGCAGAAGGTTTGGCGCTGAACTGAAGGCTTGGCACAGTGGAGAAGCAACCAGGTTTGTGACAGATCTTTGCACAGCAAGTCCATAAGGCAATATAAGAAAGCAGAAATAGGAAATAGCTTAGGTTTAATGTGAACATTTGGGTACCGGGTCAAGTGACGTAGCTATACCACAGAACACAAACACAGAAGACATAATAACTTATAAGTTAAGAGGGCAGTGGCCTATGTAGGAAGTAGGCAGAGAAACAGCTGGCTAGGTTTGAAACAGATCCAGTGTGTTACAATAAAGAAGTCTGCTTTATATATTCAAATTTGTTTTTAGCTAAACTCCCTTAAGGGTCACAAAGGAACTCTTTTAGAAAGTGTGTACTTTAATCTTAATGCTTTTAGTCTGAATACAATCCCTTGGCTACCTTCCATACTTTTCTATAAATAATTAGCACATAGTTTACCATCCAGTCTCTATTTACCTCCACACCAGAGATGTTTTCTGGAGGTTTAACATCATTTGGGATTATGTGTGGTTGAGTGTACGAGAACAATGGTAGGGGACGGTGTCAGGGTTTGGAGGGGGGCAGGGGAGAGGCCATCATGCTGCCGTCTGGTGTTTAATACCACAGATGGGCCCCCCACAGTGAGTCACAAGACCCACTGTTACAGGAAGGGTTAAAACTGGCCATTTGCCAGCACAACATTCAAAACACAAAGAACAAATAGTAAATCCACAGGCATTTGGTTTATTCAGTGCATAGCATAATTATGATTTGTTAGATTATGAACAGTAATTTGTTAAAGTGATGCTGTCTTAAAAAGACAGCAGACATTACATAATACATTTGATGTTGTGAGGGTACAAATATACATTCTGTAGGCATAGCTTATAAGCTAACACTTCCAAATATCGTTTAAAATGTTTAAAAGCCTTCTCCTCTACAGAGAGCTTTTCAATTCAATATGGTTTTGTCTTACTAAAGTGCACTTTTTCTAAACAGTAATTACTATCCAAAATTCAGGTGCGTTTTAAAAGCTCACTTTAACACTGCAGGATTAAGACCTTTCACAGGTGAACCCAGAGGTGAAATATATCCTTTAAAGATTCTCTCACCAGTTCTTACCATGTTTGCCCAGCAGATTTAGGGTTTTTGAAGAATGATGGAGAAATGTACAGCTTCAAGAAGATCTGATCCCAGAGGAATGGAGGATTAAATGAGGTTTACGTGCATTTGGCGACAAGAGCAGGTTGAGGGGTGGCAGGCATTTCTAAACACGATTATAGGGGTCAGGTGTCTCTCCCCGACTCTTATGGGTCTCAAATTGTTGCTTTGTCAGTATTAGATAAGGACACCTTGTAACACCATTCAACACTCTCGGTGTGCAAAGATGAGAATCAACATTTGATAACACAGGAGCTGGGTGGGAAAAAAACATCACAATGCATTCTGGTAAATGTTACGTGTGGAAAACTGGCCCTTTTTAGCTGGCTCATATCGGATAGCCATATTGGAATGCAGGTAGGGATCCCTCTCTTGGAGCGGGAAGAGTTTCTGCGGTCCATTTTCCACCCATGAGTCTTAATTACTGTGGAACACAATTACAGTTCCTATGGAAGGAATTGTAAAATCGCCCTTCTAAAGGTCAAAGGTTTATGATGCAGCTGGCAAACAGCGGTCAGTAACTAAGACGAAGGCAAGGCCATTCGATACAACGTGTCTCTCCTAACAAAGGTCACCAGACAAGAGGAAAACCACTGCTTTAAGTAAAGTCAAGAGGTTGGTTCTGGTGAACAAGGGGAGATAGGTAGGTCAAGTGTCAGAGGTCGTTCTCTGTAGTGGCTTACACTGTTTAAACTGCCAGATTTTTTATGAAGGGTGCATTGTGTGTGCTGCAGAGTGCAGCATCTAAATCTGAATGGGTGGTCTAGTTTCCCATAATTCATCTGTGTTTGGCCTTAAATGCTATACTGAAGAAAAACATTACAATGAATACTTGATTCGCTCTTATTTTGCCTTCACCGATTTGCATTTGAATCTAAATAAACATATTGCCCAGAGGAGAAACAGTAACATACTGGGGAAAACAGAAGGTTAACAGACAGAAAACATTTTGAATTCATAAACATTTAATGGTAACCCTGCTGCCAAATTTCCTCTTGAGGGTAAGAAAGACTAACAAACACATTTTGCTATGGATGGTTAATTCTGGATTTGTTACAATAGATTGTTGGCCATGGGGCAAGAAAATGGAGAAAACAGTGCTAAGCATTGATGTTTAAATGTATTGGCCTTTTAGAGAAGATCACATACAGTTAACATGATATATGGAGAACCAACTAGAGGCCCATTAATATCGCAAGAATACAGTATGTGGTTACATATTTCTGCACCCCACCTAGTGTATCCATGTCTCGTATTATAAAGTGCAGTTAGACTTAGCAGAACTCCTATACATTTCTGATGAATGTGAGACTCTGTAAAATGGAACACTGAGCATTTAATAACGGCCTTCCACTGAGGAAACGATTTCATGACCACTGTGATCTATCAGTGGAAAAATATGTCACGAAAGACTGATATCTGTGGGGGAGAAAGTGCAGAGACACAAATGACAAATTTTCCAAAGGAAAACCCAACAATCACAATGATAAATTCTGTCGACGTGGTCACGGTGACAAATCACCACCATTTAAAGTGACCATCTTTTATAGCACGAATTTATAATGGAACATTTCACCTTCAAGCTTGCGTTTTCATTGTGCTGCAGCCCCAGCTCTCTTTTTTGTAACCTTGTTCCATCTCAGGCTCCTCCCCTTCACTTCCTGTCTCAAGTCCCCCCACCCCCATTTCTCATTTTCTTGCTGAATTGCCCTCTTTCATCCACTCTCTAACCCTCGTCCCTTTTCTCTGTGAGAAGGCACAGGTATCCCTAAAGAGAAAAGCTCTCTATCATGAGCCTTAGAAGAGCTTGTTGCCATGGGAACGGTATCAATGGCCTGGAAGGGGGCTGTGGCAAACAAAACCATTCTACCAGACTAATCTAACCAATCAGAGAGGCTCGCACAATAGGGAGGAGGGAATAGGTAATGCTGTCTCTTTAAAGATTCTGTTTAAACAGTGATGTGAGAGACAGTGTCCTACTGCCGGTGATAAGGTGACTGTGCTCTTGTAATGAATGACAATATTGTTTTCCGAGCTCTAACCTGACATTCCAAGGAATTTAACAATTACCTAGACTGAGATGTCTTGTTTAAAGAACATGGGGCATACTTCTGTCACTAGAGTAACCAATTTATGGCATTACTGAAGGGAAAAAGTTTCAGTGTGCTTTATATGCCGTGACCATTTCACGTGTCTTTTGTCTTGGTTTAAATAGGTATGTTTAGAGACGACTTTGGAAAGTGGGTAACTAAGGAACTTTACAACTGCAATTTTGAAAAACATTTATGCATTTAGCAGATGCTTTTAGTCAAACACACAGTGCATTCAATGTGTATATTATAAGAGTTTTTGCATTTCCTGAGAATCAAACCCATGATTTTGGCATTGCTTGAGTCTTGATTTTTCCACCAGCAGCTGATTAAACAGGACGACTTGGAAAACGCTACAAAACCAAACCTGCTCAAACACCATTTAGTCCCCAATCTCCTCTCGCACTGATCAACAGAACACCAGTGTAAACACACAGATCAACAAGCCCGTAATCCCCCCACTTTAGGGCTATCCTAGGTAAGTCTGAGAGGAAGTTTAGCCCCCATGCACAGGAAGCTTTTAGCCACAGGCTTTCCCACAAAATATGCATGAAAATGAGCCTCAGTGCGTGAAGAGATCTTTCGAGATGAAGTAGGTTAACCACAGCAAAGGAAAAGAGGGCGTGAGGAATATCTCCCTCAAGCCCTCCAGGGAAGCAGGGGAGACCCCACAGGGAACGTTTCTGCAGCTGAAGCAACCAGTCACACCCAAGACCTCAACGTTCACTCCTCCAACCAACACAAAGATGATTGCAGCCAACTTTTAAAGCAAAAACAGGTCACAGAAAAAAGGTGCTTTATTTTAAAACAAAACGTGTCCCAAAAGTTGATTTTACAAAATAAAGCTCAGTATCATTTATACATTGCAAATACATTTCTTTGCTAATATTTTTCTTCTTTTTTTTACAGTAGCTCTGAAAACAAAACAAAGAAGAAAGTGAACAAGATGTTCTGGAGAAGCAGAGAGTGATCAAAGAAACCTAGTCTCGTCACAATGTGAAGTGGTGGGATTTTCCAGAGCGTTCCACAGAGAAACTTCTTACAGAAGCAGTTTTTCAGGCTATAGGAACAATAAATTGGAAAAGAACAAACAAAAAAAAACAAACAGAAACAAGGCTCTCCCAAATGCTAGAATATATACACATATAACCTTGTTTATTTAAACATCTCTACATTGTCCAAACCTGTACACAGACATTTTTTTAACTGATAGTTTTACTTTTTCATTACAACTCTTTGATGTGTACAGTGACTGAAGTGTCACATGTCATGAATGAGCAAAACAATTTGTTATTGTCAGATCATTTTCAAAAAAAAAATACAACTGACAAAACAAAAGACCTTCTAAAGTGGAAGGCAACAGACACAAAAACAACAAAAGGCAACAAACAAAAACAACAAAAGTACAACATGTTCTCAGGATCACCCAACCTGACCATCTGATGCCTCAGAGCTACTCGCATACTTCTGAAAATGATACCCACTCATTCATAACTTCTGAAAACAATACCCGCTCGTTCAGAACTTCTGCACGCACGCTGTAAAGCTTACAGTGAGCACACAATCAGTTTAAGGCACTACAATATCATCTCCAAACGCATTCGCCTGAACCCAACCATACTTGCTAGCTTATTATGATCCAGCCAAAACCATAAACTTTATGATCAATAACGAATGGGCTGTGTTTGGCT
The DNA here is from genome assembly GCA_036877625.1 of Ambastaia sidthimunki. Taxonomy (NCBI): domain Eukaryota; kingdom Metazoa; phylum Chordata; class Actinopteri; order Cypriniformes; family Botiidae; genus Ambastaia; species Ambastaia sidthimunki. The sequence continues at coordinate 5,157 of JAZGTK010001858.1, read as the reverse complement.
ATCGTCTTCTCATTAAATGCTGTCGGCGCGTGCGTGAAGTCTGAGGGCAGGTCTTGACTTTGCGTTGCTTTGAGACACTACTGCACTGGCAATGAGCTGATTCACTGAAACACTGTAGGTCAACAACAGCTGACTGCATTTACATAGTGGATTGCATACAGACGCAGATAAAACGCTCTCCTAAACACACAGCAACACAAGAGACAGGCACAGAGCCTTATCTGTGACGTCATGCATTCTGGACTAACAGATCAACAGCTGCTGAATGCAGGTGGGTCTTAACACTGGCCAGTGATGGTCTGTTGAAGCCAGACTGAGATCTACATTAATATGGGATGAACTTTCAATAATGTTACACCCATCTAAAGAACAATGGCAGTAGCTTTTGAAGGTTCAAATATTCATCAGGACGTCTTTCAGCCGTCTCCATTAGCAGACCCAGACTCATGCACACTGGCCGCAAACATTTCTGACAGAACAAAGAAATTCAGCCCTAATACAGTGATGCAAATGGAAGCTGAATTGATAATCGTCTCTTTCAGTAATCGTTCTGTCTTTTTCTCTCTCCCATTGGGCTTTATCAAATCCTGCACTGTCTTCTGTCAGGCTCCGCCCACCAGCACTCCAACTCTGAATGCCAGTAGAGAATTAAATGTTGCCATGGAAACCGCCTGGCTGTTGACAGGAGCTAATTTCTACCTCTTTCAGAGTGACGGCATTACTGAAAGTTTACTCGACTCATAGAAACTCGTAGCGCTAAGCTAAAACACTTATCGACAGGTTATCTGAATACTTTTAATTTTTATTTGTTCAGTATTAACAGCTCTTTTTTATCATTTTTTTTTTCAAAAATCACAAAGCACATCTTTACTGTGCACCACAATAGAGGAGATCGGTTATTTATTTGGCAACCCAACTGAAATCGCACCTGAACTCAAACCTAAACAGGTTTATTGGTTATACATAAATCAGATGTCTTGCTGACTCACCATCTTCTTCCTAACAAATGAAGAATTCATACTGTCTCTTGGTCCCAAAACATCCTCTAGACAAGCTAACTAGTTATCTAATGATTAGGCTAACATACAAAAAAAACACTACTACAAATTGGGGTCGTGTAAACTACTAGAAAAGGTGCAAGAGTACATTTCCTACTCGTTTTCTTTACATACTGTAACTTTGCCATCTTTGTGTGTTTTTGTTTTGCAGTCAAGCATTTCCTGTGTCTAGCAGTCTTTCCCTGCTCGTTCTTCATGTTACACATACCACTCCCTGCGGGAGATCATGGAGCCATCTGTGTGCGACACATAATCGTTGTCGTAGCAGTCCTCCGGCAGGTAGGGGGAGCCATTGCTCATGACTTGTGGAGCGGCATACCTGCGGGGCTCCGGCTGCATTGAGCTCCTCTGGTTGTGGTGGGCAGGACTGAAGCTTTGCTGATGACTGGGGTGATGGTTGCTGTGGTAGCCATGCTCATGGTTATGATGGTTCTGATGGTTGAGGTGAGCGCTTGCTTCTCTTAGGGCCCTGCTGCGACCGTTGGGTGATCTCTCTCGGTCGAAATCTCCCCATTCTTCTCTATCTTTGTCTGGGTAGATGGTGCCATTATCCTGGTTGGATTTGAGCTTGGTGTCGGGGCTGCCTTTGTTGTAGACTTGCTGTAGCTCATGAGGCTGAGGAGCTTTCTGCATGTCAGAGGGGCCGTGATACTGCTTCGTATAGTAGTCGCCGCGGAACGTCCGACGCTGGCGCTGGTAATAAACTCCGCCCAGAACTAGCAGCAACAGGAGGAAGAGGGCTCCGCCCACTGCCCCGCCCACAATGGTGCCCAGGCTCCCCTCCGGCAGAGGCGCCAGGGTTGGAGAGGTGATGAGCGCTCGCTGCTTATTACCAGGCACAGTGGCAGAGATGTCTGCAGTTAGGAGGCGCACAGGGGTGGTGGGGGGCATGGTGGTGGTTGAGGGAGGATCTAATGGAGGGAAGGAAGGAAGGAAGGCAAGAGGGAGGGGCAGGAGGAAGGAATGAACACACAAAGAAAGTAGATAATGTCAATGCCAACTACATCAGTTTAATCATTAATAGTCATGAATTTTCTTCAAAGATTGCAATATTTGCTAGCATGACATCTAGCATGAAAAAACTGGACTATATCTCTATTGCAGTGGATGAAACAGTTCCAGGCTTTAGCTCAGATTTCTTGTGCAGCAACATACAGTAAATGGCCAAAAGAATGTGGACACCTCGTTTTAATTAAAGGGTTTGGTCATTTCAGCTACAACTATTACTAATAGGTGCATAAAATAAAGTATACGGCCAGGAAATCCCCTTAGACAAACATTTACAGTAGAATGGGGCCCTTTCTGTTCCAGTACGAACAGGTGCATGGAGAACTGTCATGCTGGAACAGAAAAATGGCCCTATTCTGAAGACCGGCCATAAAGAAATGGCTTAAACAGTCTCGTGTGGAAGTACTTGACTGGCCTACAGAAAGCACAGACCTGAATCCTTCTAAACGCCTTTGGGATGAATTGGATGGGAATTGGTCCCATTGCCCAACATCAGTTCCTGACCTCACTGATGTGTCTAAATGGAAGCAAACCTTTGCAGCCATGTTCCAACTCCAAATGGAAAGTCTTCCCAGAAGAGTGAAAGCTGTTATAACTGCAAAGGTAGGACCAATTTCCTATTAATGTCAATGGTTTGGAAATAAAACACTCTGTAAGCACATAATAGGCGTGCTGTTTGAAAGTCAACATGTTTTTGGCCATTTAGTGTAGCTGAAGTAACCTCAAACCTTGTTTGACAATTAATCTTTGAAAACGTGAAACCTGAAACTGTTGTCCACAGCAAAACAAGACTAAAACATAAAACATGGAAGTAGAAGAGTTGGTAGAAATGTTTCTGCTCATGATGGGATTCATAAGGACCTACATACTAACATCTCCAGCTAACACCACACATTCCAACATTAAAACAGTTAAACAAATGTACAGTCTTTGACAACAAGGAAGCATAGTAAGCAACCTAGTGTTAGCTGAGAGAGGGAGTACGAATGACCAAATAGCTGAGTGATGAGACAAACAAAAATGGGGAAAGGGGGTCAGGAAAAGGTCACATGCTACTGGGGGAGGGGAGGAAACATATCAAGAATACCTGGGGATTGGGTAACTACCAACTACATCCTAACTGTTAACATGGCTTCCACCGGAGCTACCGTTAGGAGGTTTCGCACCAGCTTTAACAGAATTATCATGCATTGATCACTTGATTGCGTTAGGGAGCAGAGCGCAGTGCTGCAATGCATTCTGGGGCATGCATCTCGACTATGTAAGCAGTGTTCTCACAAGACGAGGACCGGAGGCTGAAAGTCAAACTATCCCATTACGGAGTGTCTTGTTCCTGGCGCAATGAGAGCTATTTGGCTGGCTGTGTTGTGCGTGCATGCACCGAGTGCAGAGAATGCGTTCAGGCGCAGGAGTGGGGGCATTAAGCTCTTTGGGGTTGCATAGTTCAAGTGCTCCTGTTAAAGTGGGGAATAATTTGCTCATCCCTGCTGGAATGAATAATGTAGCACATTTAGCATTCCGGGAGAGAATTTTGACCAAAAGGTCAAAGGTAATTTGGATAAGTCTGTGCATCTGATGAGTGAACGTATATGTAAGTAGCGACCAGTCGTGCAGCTGACGAAAACCTAAACCTCCCATTCAGTGCTTTGGCAGCATGCATGATACCAAAAAGGTTCTCCAAAATCCTGTCTGCGCCCCCACGATATTCCCAGTGTACGCTTGTGTTACATGTTAAACCACATGCATAAAATCCAGATTACCTCTTATTAAAAGCACAAGGGCATGCCTCACGACAATTTATTTTAATTTATTCAATTTAGCCCAGAGGGTTAAAGAGTGATTTGTTTCAATCAATAAACAGCAGAGCTTCTACCCTCAGCATGTCAATGTCCAGAGTGGAAGAACAAGACATAGAGGTTTTCTGACCTTTACTGACATGTTCTCTCTCTCTCTCTCTCTCTCGCTTGCTCTCCCTTAAGACCTGTTCACACTGACAGCAATTTTTAAGTGACATTGTCAGGTTTCTCGTGACATTGTCAGGTCAACAGTGGGCGGTTCTGCCACCTGACGGCCTTACGTCATTGGTGGGGTGCGCAACAGGCCTAAGCTTAAAAATCTCCTAACAATCTCCTAACAAATGAGATGTACTGCCACTAAAAACATGTCATTCTGTTTCGACAAGGAATCAGTTTTCTTGCTGCTAAAAATAACATTCTGCGGGCGAAACCGTTTGCACGGTTTATAAATTGCAGGAACGCATAATTCATCATACCATGAACATGATGAACTCTGACAATTTCTGACAGTTTTTCCACACATCTATTTTTAAATGACATAAATGTATGTGGTATGTGTGCATAGACCGATCATACAGTGAAAATCACTCACATTAATATTAACTTAAGTCTTGCCCAAGATCGGCTACAAAAAACAAAACTTTTAAACTGCTTATTTTCATAAAGTTAAGTACAATTTTCACCCTACTAGTGGCACCAATTTAATTAAAACAATAACAACTGCATCCAATAAGTTTTATTGGTTGAAAAACAGCCCCAAACTCAAGACGTGATTGAAACAAATGTTACATCTGGCCCAGTTAGAGCTCTAAAACTGTTTGGTGCTAAAATGAAAAACACCACCTTTGAATGTTTGTAAACTTTCAAAAGCTACTTGACACCCCCACATCGCGTCATGACTATTAAAATGAAGGTCGTTGTTGCAGTCAGTGTAAATGAGGCTTTAGTCACAATCCTGAGACAAAGTATCTACTGCGTACATCTCATGCGTGTTCATAGGCTGTGCACAACATTCAAAGTGATGTGTGATTGGTCAGTTCTGGAGAGCGCATGTGGGTGTGTATTTAGTGGTGATTAGTGACCACACAGGTAGCAGTGGGGTGTTTAACATGCAGGACAGGTACTTCCCACCCATACTCATGCACACAGACCGACGACTACAGAGCAGATACACACACACACACACAGACACACACACACACACAGACACACACACAGACACACACACACAGACACACACACACAGACACACACACACAGACACACACACACAGACACACACACACAGACACACA